>DF242578.1:25869-53847 GCA_000507305.1 Breviolum minutum Mf 1.05b.01
AGTAAAGCAAGTCAGTAAAGCAAGTCAGTAAAGCAAGTCAAGTAAAGCAAGTCAGTAAAGCAAGTGCAGTAAAGCAAGTCAAGTAAAGAAAGTCAGTAAAGCAAGTCAGTAAAGCAAGTGAGTGGAGCAAGTAAGTTTAGCAAGTCAAGTTAAGCAAGGTAAGTATGCAAGTAGGTTTAGCAAGTCAAGTACCTTAAGCAAATCAAGTAAGTAACTTACCCAAGTCAAGTCAAGAAAGTCAAGTCAAGAAAGTTTTGGTCAGGCAAGTTCAAGTCAAGCAAGTCAAGTCAAGCAAGTTCAAGTTAAGCAATTTGAATCAAGCAAGTCAAGTCAAGGTAGATAGAGACACGGCTCCTAGGAAACGCCCTTCGCCAAGTCTTTCGGGAAAAACACGGTCCTTCCTTTTGGAATATGATAAAACCCCTACTGAAATAATGGTGCTTGGACTTTTTGCGCTTGAAACAACACAACTTGACAACGCCGCCTCTACGAAGTCCTCCAAATCCGATGCCTCTGAGCTGCTAAATGACAGTTAAACCATGGTGAAGACTGGAAAAGACATGTTTGTTAAATGCTTTTATTAGGGCAATACAGTCGAAATTCTTGATGTGAAGAATCTGGATTTTTTAAAAAGGCCATGATGCGATGATATCTGATGTAAAAATAGCGATGAATTCAACTGAATTCATCTATATACAAATATCAACTTCCTGACAAAAAACCTGGAGAACCAATTGTAAACGGAATCCTCATAGCAGCCACTCCCTGCCTGAAACTCCTCCTCACCTGACATGAAAAAACAGCTATCCAGGCATATCATGCCATATCCGTCCGAAAAATGGTGTTGAAGTCCAACTCTACAGCCAAATCACAGCCATTTAACACTATGTGGCCTATGTGTATATTTTTTTCCGATGTTTCTTATCGCAGAGGATTCGATCCGTCATGAAAATCTGTCAGATGCGAACTTTTCGATCCGTCCTGTTGCCTGAGTTCAGGCGGTTATTCCCGACTTTAAAAGTCTTATCATTTAAAATCCAAAAGCAAACCAGGCTCGATCAGCGTAACATGTTTTGACTGCCATGAAGTGTTCATGAAACTGATCCCTGCATCAAACTGCCCAACAAAACCTACCAATAAACATTGGCACGCTGTGCCAAAAATCATGAAGAGGGTTGAAAAGTACCAGCTTGCAATTGCAAAGTCACAGAATGTGGCTGTCAGACCGTAAGACTTTGTTCATACAAAGACATAGCCACAGAAAATGTCCTATAATACAGTGTAGCACAGTCCATAGGATACTTGTTTTTCATTGAAATGCAGTGTCATTATAATATATATATATATATGATCTTATATAATAGATATCGATGCATCCACATCAAATCTCACCAAGATTCACTGGAAACAGGTAACTGTGCCCAGTTTTTTGAGTGAGTTTACCAACTCAAACATCTCCAAACCAAAAAGGGTAGGACTCATAGGATGACCCGTTCATGTGGCAACCACTTTAGATGGTTGGAACATTCAAATTGCTGGGATAGGGAGATATCTATGTCGAATCTACTGTGGGGTTTTGTCCAACAGAAACCATGGCCCAAGGCATCAAAATTCAGAATTCACGTCTCTTGACACCCTCGGAAACATCCTCTGGTGTCACAGGTCTGCTTCTGGTGTGCTTAAAATTTCTCAGCGCCAAGTTCCATCCCGGGGATAGATTCTTGGTCAGAGTCAGAGACTGGATTGCCGGACTGTCGCAATCGCAGCGCTTGCTCGTTAATCATTTCTTCAGCCGCAGTAAATCAAGTCTTTTTGGCGAAGATAGATTGACAAATGAAAATTGAATATATAATATTGAATGAAATTGTGAGATGCACCTTTCCTATTTCTTTGCAGCTTCAAGTCTTCAATTTTCAAGAAGCTATGACCAGAATCAGACTTGATTTTCATCAACTGATACAAACTGCCAGATTTTTGTGCTTCAGGAGGCACTCACCAAGGACGATTGAGGATCGACCAAGCCACCTTTAAAGAATGGCGCATTGAATTTGGCATAGCCGAATTGACTTAAGGGGAAACCCAAAATGGAAACGGAAAACGAAAAAAATCCGTCAAAAAGATGGGAATTGTCTTCAAGGATGGGAAAATGAAAATGGAAACCCAAAAATTGACTTAAAACTGATGGGAAAAAGAATGAACTAAAGGAATTATGTATGGAATTGTCAAAGTTGTCAAAAAAAATCCAGCACATCAAATCATTTCCAGTGGATTGATTTCCATCCATTGTCATGCCCCTGATTCTTCCATCCATTTCGCCCCCCGAGGTACGGATCACGGTGTTGCCCATGCCACCGCCACGTTTCGCAATGTCAAAGGCCGTCAGCCCATCTCCTTAGACATCTCCAACAACAAAAAAAGTCGAGAAAAAAAAAGCACTGCTTCCATGACATCCATCTTTTGCAAAAAAAACAAGGTTCCATTCTTCGCGGTGAGGTCAGCACCTGCAGACACCTGAATCGATCGAGATGTCTCTACGAAAAAGCTGGTCGGTCAATATCATGTATAGATCCATGAAAAATGACATAAGCATGTAATAATATACGTAATATACACACAAACTGTAAACTGCAGTGTGTATTATACAAGTGTTAGGTGTCGTGTAGCCGTGTAATGGCATGCAATGATACAGGCACCAATTCACAAACTCACGCTGATTGCCTGTTCACTGGCTAGGTTGGGACCTGACCTAACTATCCATCTCTGCCATGTTGCCAGCAGTTGAACGATGTTGGGTGCGTCATTGGCCACAGCTGACCTGAGTTTCATCAGCGTTGAGAGATATTTCCCCACCTCACCATTTCGGCCACACAATTCCGAGTGCTTCAATTTCAACATGAACATCTTCACCATATCTAGATGATGTAATTCTGACCCCTTTGGAGACATCTATGAGCTGAATCCTTTTGTTGACTACCAGTGACTACTAGTAGCTTGGGAAACTCACATACAATAAACCCATGCATCGATTCTTCAAAAAATTGACACATCAACTCATCCACCCTACTTCCATCCAGGCACATCAAAGGTGTTCTTTTTGACTTGGAGCAAAGGTTTACCTTGGCATCTTGGCATCGCAGAAAGCTAGAGCTAGACCAGAACTCTAGGGAAACAATCGAGTTTAAAAAAAGGCCGGGCAAAAATGCTCTGGAACCAGAATATGCCAAAGTAGCCATGGAAACAATGAAATACGGTCACTTTTTTTTGTATGCAATGGTGTACGACGTACGACCAAGGAAATAAAGAGACCAACCCGGCATCAACGACCACGTTGGTTGGTAAATGAGAAATAAGATAGAAACTATGAAACTATTAGCATCACAACAAAATTGTCTTCCTTCTCGAAGATTTTTCTCCTTGAAGCGCTCCCTTCAAACACTCCGACATATCTATGATCAGTGGCTTCAATCAACTGCAGCCATGACACATCGGCTTTTGCTTCAATCAACTCTTGCACTGCGTCGTCGTAGTGTTTGCGCACAGCAAAACCTGGGGATCATTTCGGGCGAATAAGTCTTTGGCCTTGGAGAGGTCCGTGGATGGAGATGTGTGGATGGGAATATGTCGGCCCCGGAAATCAGAAACATCCTTATAAGCCAAGGAACGCAAGGCTGTCCAACCTTAGTGTAAAAAGTCGCTTCCAAAGAACTTTTGGGATGTATCACTATGCAAGCCATGGGAAAATGTGTCAACAGCCTTCCCTTGTATAGGTCACAGTTCACTCACTCAAAAGAACACTAGCCAAACAAGTGGAAGCACTCATGTCGTGATCTCAAGGCGGAGAGTGAAAACCACTCAAAACACACAAACGCACAAAGCACACTGGCGCATACTGACACAACCACAAACAAATCAGATTGTGGATCATCAAGAACCTATGACACAGATCAGGAGACATAGTATAGGTTAAGTGCATCTGATTCTGAAATCTAATGAATAACAGAAATCCTCAGGATTTGGAAACTGTCAAATCATTAAAAAAAAAAAGGCAGAACATGACACCAAATAAACCTTCAATAACATCACATGACATCGCATGACATTGATTTGACATGGGACCGAAGTCATCTTGTGCATTGACGTCAGCATCCTTGTCCACCAAAGCACGAATGCGATTTAGATCGCCTGCTACAAGTCAACAAGCAACACTGGTAGAGCGTGTGGCATATGGCGTGTACAGCGTGTAGGGCTCTCATCCGTCTGAAAAAAACAGTTGGGATGTCTTGCCCATATTGATGCTTGAACGTGCGTGAATGTTGGATGTGCATAGATTACTGTGTACAGTACTTATGTGGTTTACAAGGGTTTATGTGTGTATCACGACCGATACACACAAGCATTTTTGTTGGCGCAGCTACTTTTAAAGATGCAGCAAGATCACTGCTGTTACTGATGCAGGTTGTTGGAACAGCACAATATAGCGCACGATACAGCTCACTCCCTGGCAAACCAATTTCTGCCATTTGTAGATTCCTTTGTTTTGAAACAGGCTGCTGTCGTTTGAATGTGAGTTTGAAGGGCCAGATATGATTTTGTGTCAAACTCTAAGATGAAGTAAAATGATTAAAACATGTAAACGTTACCCTTCCTGCATGGAAATGAAAACTGGGTTCCTCCAAAATGATCCTTTCCTTTGCTTCCTATGGTTAATACGGATCATGTTCCACTATTTCCACTGGTTGATGGTTGGTAAACTTCTGCCGGGCCTGTGTTGGCTGCGTTCATCAACATTGTCACGCCACCACTACTGCGCTGATTTGGATCATCCAGCAAGGTGTCCACCAGCACCTTCGTCACAAGGTGATCGATACTGCGAAACTGCTACAGGTCCAAAAAGATATAAATCATAGTGATTTGAGATAGGAAAAGAATTGGAAAGATACGATAACTTTGAACTGACACCAAATGGTAAACCTATCCTGGGTCCTGGAGTGAAGTAGACAGCCAAGATATAGAAAGAATTCCAAAGTGCTATGATGGTTTCCCCAAGGGTGCAGTGTCAAGCTTGGGAATGCTTCTCAGCGCTCTGAGGGGAGAACGTGGAGATATCATAATAATAATAATAATAATAATAATAATCATTATATAATTATATATCATATCATATTGTATACTATGTGTATTATATTGTATTATTATTGACCTTGAACAAACTGCTACAGTACGTGAAATGATGTGTTCCCTAAATTGGCATTTCAGTCACAGATTTCTCTTGCAAGACTTTGTCCCTGACGGCAGGGAAAATCTCTTGACTATAGTCAGAGCAAATCCAAATGGGGTTTCAGGTGAAGTCGGCGATGGGAGATGGCAAACCAAGTCATTTTGAAGTGATGGGCACAAATTTCAACTTGTACCTTTTGAGAGGAAACACTGTCGGCGCCACCATTTTGGTGGAGGGTAATTTCGAAACCACCATGCTGGCGAAATGACTTTGGACATGGCACAACAGCAGCGTGCAGGGGGGGGGACATTTCGTCCATTCAAGACTCCAAGTAAAACTTGTACAGGCAAGTTTTAGAATTCTTGTCTCATGGGCGCAAATGATTTCTTCTTCATGACACAATCGACGACAACAATGACCCGGGAAGGTTGGGGTGCAACAGCTTCACCAATGACCTATCATCCCCACTGAAATTCAAGGCACGTTCTTGTTCACCGTCTTTGAAGAGATGCTGCCGCGCACACCAACTAAGGCGAACATCGCAAGATACACGTCCTGAAAAAACGTTGGGTTCGAGGCGACTCTGCCAATCAGATTTCTTTGGACAAATTAAACACGTTTTTTTCAGAACTAAACCACATTTGCAAACAGTTCCTTCCCTACCCAAAAGCAGCCCCAAATGGGCGACCTTGGGCTCCCGTCCTCCTTAGAAAGGGCTTCAGATTCGGGTTCTCGATCAACCAGCTGAAAAATCAAATCTGTGATCCTCAGTGCAACGAGGATAATGATAATGATAGTCAATCCCCATGCCCAATCGGATCAGAGTCTGGGCGTAATAGAAGTGGTAGAACCAATAAGCAGGGTTTGTCAAAGAAATTCTCAGTTGGAAGCGTATACTAAAAGAATTAATTACAGTATACAACTTACAACCACTTTAGCTTCATGACGTTTGTTTTGATCGGAATTTGGACCGCACCAGTCCCCATTCCCCATTCCAGTCGGGCATCTTTCCACGGACGCCGTACCAATTAAAAAAGGCGTCCTGGAACTCGTTGCGCGTGGCCGCCACACCATTCATCAGTCGCTCCCCAAAGACCCGAAAAAAGTCAAGCTCACTATTTTGTGACAAGGACCAACAACGCATGCCAAAAAGAAATGCAACATCGGCAAAATTTTTGACCTAAATGAACAGTTGGGGCTTCAAAAATTCTGCACCTCACAACAGGTGTTTCAACATCCTGCCCACGATCGGGGAAATTTTCGACTCCTGCATCTCTGCCTTGCATAACCTCACTGCGGGTGGTCGGCTGGGTACGGTCTTCCAATATTTGAGGCGAAGAATTTTGTGCCTTTCATTCATGGAAAGAAACAAAGTGACACTCTTTTTAAGTCGCTGTCCAGGGACAAACCATCGCCATTTTGGTCAAAGCTATGAAAAGCATCATCGTAAAGCTCTTTCCACTCCTCGGCAAGAGGGAAACAGGTATGGTTCAAATACTCCCAAGCTGTAAAGGTCTTCACATCTTATGAGATGCCATGAGTTGTTGTGGAATGTCAAATGATTTTTTAGGATGTTACTGTAAATTATGTTATGAGATCTTATGGAATTTCAATGGGTTTCATATGGTTTCATGAGATATTGGAATGGGATAAGGTGTCATGAGATGCTTCTCGCCAAACACGTGCAGTTAAGAGGCATCAAAGGTGTGCCACCCATGCCTGGCCAAAACACCCAGGCGGATCATCAAAATCCACCGTGAATTTCTGTGACGCGAGATCCCACTTTGCAGGGAGGCGTTTCAGTGTCCAAAAATACTGAGCAACTTGGACAAGACTTCATCTCCACGTTCCTTACGGTCTTTCCACATGCAAGGAACCTCAATGTATGAGTTTGTTGTGAATTGATCTAAATTGAATTGCCTGGAACTGTCGAGGTGTTCTTCAATGAACGGTGTCCAGCTGATTTTTTGTCATCAAACTTCCTACCCGTCCTGTGTGGCACCCTCCCAGCCTGCCATCTTGCAGCAGATTTTCCAAGTCATTTCTTGTCGGGCCCAAATCAGCTCGACCCAACAGCTTGACAAAGGCCTGAGAAGGCTGGATCTTATCGTCCCGGGGCATCTACTCAGAATTCCTTGGGTTTAGGGCACATGTCGCACATGTACTCCTGGCCTTAAAAGGCACATTGTTTGAAGTTGGGAATTTGTGGGTAAAAAAGCGAGTTCCTATGCGTTTTGACGGTCCGACAGTTCCAATGGGCTTCGCTTAGTGCTGTTTTTCGGCCTCGAAGCTCTCCTCCAATCCATCGATACGGCAATGAGCTTCCACAGCTTCCCTGAGGAATTGAAGCTTAAGAAGATGCGAAAACTAACTTTCAAGGTATCTATAACAACAACAATAAACAATAAAGAAACGCGAAAAATACAAGAAAGTCGAAAGCTAAACCAGTGCAGAACCAAGTCTCAAAGGTACAGTACCCACCTCGCAGTCCTTTTTTGCAACAGGACTGACGACCGTCAACATCTGGCAACTCAAGATGCTTTCAACGTCGCGAAAATCAAGCGACATAAGCTCTTCTTGAAATCCGTCAATTCATGTCAGTCCAGTGATGGTAGATTCGTTGTCCTATTCTGTCCACCATTTCGATAATGTGTCAACGTGTTTTTTCAGCCCGGGCGATCACACTTAGGAATACAAATCAGATACGCCCGGCTTTCAGTAGGCGCTAGTGATGCCTACCTCACCAAGAGTTGACTCTGTTTCTTGCTGATCCGCTCAATACACGGGAGACGGTGATAGATAGAGAAACATGTTCAATCGTAAAGGCAAACAACACAACCGACATAACTTAACTGTCACTCATGTCAGCTCACTATATATTCAAACGGATTCAGTCCATCCATGTGCTAGCCAGGCCATTTGATTTAGCAGGAAACATTCAGGAAACTACTCCAGTCCATGTCAATGCCTTTGCAACGCCGCTTCCCGTGTGTTGAGAACAGTAAATCAATCAAAAATGGGAGGCCGATCGAAGGCCATCACCAAGCAAAACAAGCTCTGGTGCTCAAGCGCTGCGCCAACAATCCAGTTTCCAACAAATCTACCATGGGATCTGCTGTGTGCCAATTGGTGCCATGTCAAAGTCAAGATTTTTCTGCCAAAATCCGTGCGCGAGCATCAGCAGCTCAAGGCCTGACTACAAAATGCTTGACTTCCTGAGTACATCCGACCGTCAACAGTGCAAAAAACTCAACGACCAATCTCAAAATTCAGTCTGTAGCTTATGGGTGGATCCTCAGGAAAGTGCCAGAGAGACACCTTTCAGCATTGAAGATTGAAATTGAACTGTCCCTCACACGTATTTTCGCACTTTCAAACATGTTCCATGCATTTTCTGCTACGTCTTCTTGAACCAAGGTGCAAAAGAGCAGCGGCAACAACGGCAACAATGAGGACGAGGACAAGGATGAGGACAAGGATGAGGACGAGGTCGACGCCGACGACGCCGACGACAACGACAACGACAACAACAACAACAACAACAACAACAACAACAACCACCACCACCACCACCACCACAACAACAACAACAAGAAGAACGAGAACGACAACGACAACGACAACGGACCACAACCGTTGCAAAACATCAACCAATGCCCAAAACCACAAGCACAAGCCTGCATCACGGCAGTAACGACAGCAAGGATCATAGAAATTGGTGGCTCCATGTCGTACCCCGGCATTTCGATTTCCCTTACTTGGAGGATCATCCCAGGTATCGTAAGTGGTTAGGATCACCCACATTTATGGAAGCGGTCCCACAACCCTACTTAGGGGACTTACGATCACCGCCATGGTTATTAACCACTTACTACATGGGATGATCCTCCAAGTAGCATCTGACATGTAAAAAGGATGGTCTGTGGTCTTGCTAAACTTCAGGCTCAAGTTGCTCTTCTGCAACGGATCTCTACAATATGTTTGGAAAACATTGGAAAACATGTTCTGTGGTTCTGTTGAATGAAGTCCACAACAAGGCTGGCTCAAGTCAGCTGGTGAGAGGCAGTGTAAGAAAAAGAGAATGGAAAAGATTTCAAAGTCATTGCTCACAAGAAGACCACAAGTCACCAAGCATAAAGCAACAAATCCTTGATCCAACACCTGTCTCACAGGAGATACTGATATGATTCCAAAGTATCTACGAGTAAGCAAGATACGGAGTTGCTGAACGCTTTCCCTCCAATCCCAGACTCAACAAACTTGTGATGCGTCCCTTGTTGCGGCTCTGTGTTCCTACACATTTCTACCACAAAGAAATGTACACATTGCCCTGCATATGTTTTTTTGTTGGTGTTTATCGGTGATGTTTCAACGATAAACCACTTGAAAACTGCATCTTGAGTCCTTGCGTCACCCTGAAGTTGCAGCTTCCCCAGAACGCCTATATCTCACCACAAAACAGCAACCCTGTCGTACTCTGAGGACACCCAATGGGTCATTCAAATATATATATAGTCATAGTCTACAGGATTCTACCGGAGTGCACACTCTGACATAAAAGTTTCATTCATGGTCTTCTTGTGCGAGCAAACCAGTCCGTCTAACTGCGGCGCTGTCAACAAAGATTCTCTAGCAACTGCAAATGTTGCTGGAAAGTGTGAGATGCCTGGCAGTTGGCCTTGGCATCGTCACCCATGATCTCATGATCTCTGATTTGAAAAAAACGGGAGTACTTGTATGATGGGTTCAAACAGTTCAAACCAGACTAGGTGACCAGGTCACCAACAGTTTGATTTTGCAAGAGAGAGCACCCGAAAAAAAGGATGCGTTCAGGGAAATTGTTAAAACACTTGGAATGCCTGCGCCAGGCTAGTTGCATAAGGATTTCCCGTTGAAGTTGCAGCACCTTTCTCATCATATTTGCTTCACGCCACTCAAACAAATGGGCAGCTACGGGTGAGAAGGTGCAGATATTACAAAATTCCTCCCCATTTGTCTGTCCACCCAACCATCTTATATACCCTCATATACCCTACTACTTGCAGGCACATCAAGATGCACAACTTCATAACTATGAAAGTAACTAGACTCACAGGTTTAACCTTCTTTGCGGTGCATTGCCGTATAGTTACTTCATCACATCAGACCGTATATAGATTTATATACAGATCTATTCTATTGTGTTGCGCATTCTTTTGTACTCCTGACAATAGCCTTTGGCTCCGAACGTGTGTCTGTGATACGTGTGCTTGTAAGTGTAGAGTGTGACTCTTGTACAATTTGTGTGAATAAACATGAAATTGCACACATCTATGCCATGATTTTGGTGCTAGACGAAAATCTTTTTTGGGAACACCAAACGTGTTGCGCAAGCACAGTCAAAAGGGGAATGAGATAGTGCAAATTCCAAAAAGCAACAAATCGCTGGGAGATCAAAAAATCCACATTGTAAATCCACATGAAGACCCCAGCTGTAGATGTATGGAAAAGCATCCATCTTTTTTTTTTGCGACGCTATAGCCACGTAGCCACATCTACGTGCTACATCTATAGCGGAATTGCTGCATCTGTTCATATCGGATAAAGAGAACAATTTCCTGCAGGTTATATACATACACCCCTCTAATTGCACAAAGTGAGCTTGGGCTGATCAGGCAACTTCCGCATCGTGCGATTTAAACACGGTCTCACCGTCTGACTGGGGACGACTCTTCAACATGCACCCAATCAACCGGAAGAACCTTTGGCCTTCAGTTCGGGGCAGCGTAACTGCCACCTGTAAAATGAAGGCCAAAATTTGAGCATGTTTGTCTATGGCTGACCATGTGTATTGATGGATATGTATGAAGGTGCGGGCGGCCAAACAGGATATGCAGTCATGTTTCGATATCGTTGCACTGCGGCAATTACACGCATGTAAGCCCTCAATCAGACTCGTTTCATCCTACATGTCTCTGGGGCAGCGTGGTAAATGTTGGCTTTTGTGGTTGTAGTCTTTTGATCGAATGTTTACTGTAAGTGTAGGACACTCGTTGGGGAATACGCAAGAACTGCTCAGAGAAATAAACATCAAAAAGGTCTAGTCACGTCACTCTCCATATCTTGATGTGACCACCCACAAACAGGAACCTGCTTAGAGCAGTCCATGAAATTCTCAGTTTGGCCCAGTTTTCTCAGATCCGCTCTGACACCATTTGTGAACAAAGTTTTGGAGCTAGATCTCCTCGCTTCGTTTGCACACGACCTGCAGCTCAAAAACACACAGCGAGCTTGTAAATTCAACGTGGATTTGATTGCCGGAATCTTTCAGGTATACAGCATGCACAGATGTGTCCGCTCTATACAAAAATTGGGAACACATATACAGTAGATATCTTCCTGTTTGAGATGTCTAATTCAGCTTCAAATACTTTGCTTCACAGGTGTAGCACTAAAATTCAATCCATACCTGGACATCTCTGAACTATATGTTGTAATCCCAGAAAAAACATGTGAAATTCTGGCACATCATCATCCAACAATCGTGAGGGGATGAAAGAAGCAGCTTCCTCAACATCCTGCTGAGCTGTGTGGCCAAATGATCTGCCAAAATCGAGGAGAAAAAAGGGAGACTCTTGTTTTTTCAGGCTAGAGATTGCCAGCCAACAGACTCAAGAATACCTGAAGTATCAAATCATCAACTCATCAATGTAGTACCCTGTACATTCAAAGTAATCGCACGGTAAAATGATATATATGTATATATTGATCTTAAAGGAACCCTATTTTAGGAGTGAACTGCAACCACTGTCAGCAAACGTCGGCATCAATTGCTAAAAGTCGGCATAACCAACCACGCTTTTTGTGGGGCGCAAAAATTGTACGACCATCACAGGATCCACACGTCAGGTCATTTCGGTTTGAATTTTTGATGTGATCAAATGAAACTAGTGACGTTTATTTGATTGCAAGTGAATCAAAACAAATACCCTCCCTGAAAGCCTGAAACTAACATGGCACCTGAAAATGGATGGTTGGAATACTAGTTTCCTTTTGGGATGGCCTATTTTCAGGGGCTATGTTAGCTTCAGGGAGTGTACTTTTTTATGACCACAATCAGCAAAAAAATTCTGCAAATCATCTTTTTTAGCATGTTGCCAAGCAACCTACCAAATCTGATGGATTTGATTCAACTTCCTGAGCTGCGCAAACTCACTGAGTTTTGGCTTTTCTTTTCAATTCATTGATTGAAATGTTTTTCCCCCCCAAAGTCACAAAATCGCATCACCAAAAAATCCATCCTTTTACGGTTTTCAACAAATCTGCCCATGTTTCAACCATTTCCGACAACGAGTCCGACCAGCCAAAGGGTCTTTGAGAAAACTGTCCAGCTTCAGGATGTGTTTGTCATGTGAACGTTTGCTTGGAGGTTGTGCCGCTCCGGTGGTGTTCACTCCCAAGGTCCAACCTCGGGGATTCACCAAACTTGAGGGATTGTGAATACGAATCTGATGCGTTGCACACACATTGTTGTTTTTTATACTTAGTGTCTTTGTAAATGTATGTGTATATAATTGTATATATATATATAGAAATACACTTATATCATATATATAAACATATGTTAATATATACTATATACCCTAATTCTATATGTACCACATATTCATACTATATTATTATGGATGTACACTATCAAACCCGCAGTTCCCCCCAAATGAGTCAGGCTCTCAGGATGTGGTCGCTCCTAAAAGGTTGGTAGTATAGGGGTGAGGCCAAGGCCAAGAAACTGTTCAGCATATCAAGTTTCTCCAGGTTCAATTCCTTTTCAGAGATGACCTGCAACAGGTGAGGGAATTTTTCCCATGACGACTTGATAGGATCACGACTTGAAATATGCGAGTTTGACGTTATGAAAAAAAAAGTGTACATCAAAAATTGCTGAAAGAGATGTGAGAAAACATATGTATATATATATATCTATATATACATGGCTTGAGACTTGCTTGATTGCGAGAGGTTCAAAGCGACGTGAGGAGAAAAACTCATGGATCTGAAATTGCATGAAACCTATCATCTCCAATAACATGTCGCCTTGTAAGCATTGTAACACCTAAAAACGAAGGTGTTTTGGGTTACCCTGTGGTAAGATACGGTCTTATCTGACATTGCTCACATGTTATGACAACGTGAGCTGTCCCTTACCTTGGCGCCATGGAATGTGCGCGGACTTTCGTCCGCCACGTGGCTGGCGGCCGAACATCCCATGGAAGCGGCGGTAGGAAGGCGGCAAAAACGCCGGCGAACAAAATGAAAACGGATGTGCTTTTTGGAGACCAAAATTGATGGGTTATGTACTCAATGGTCGTCAACTGTCATCAATAATTTTCAAAGTTCCTGGTAACAACTTGAATCTTTAAAAAATCGCTCCAGACATACAAGTGCTGGGAATGTGAAGGGTCTTGCTTATTAATAGGTTGATGTATATGGTTGCTTTTGCAATTGTCCGTCTGCTGAAGATCTGAGCAACACATCACCAAGTATACAAAATGTGCCTTTGTCAGTGCAGCATGGTGTGGTTGGGGCATAGACTTTCAGAGAAAGTTGTTGTCTGCATCGATTTGTGCTTGCATACAAGAGGCAAACAGCAGATTACCAAGCATTAAAATAGATATATGATGAGTGTCTATTACGTCTCACATATATTCAGTACACATTAGTCCAATATGTATCAAGCCTTTTTGCAAATATCTTTTTCTCCAGTGGTGACTCTACGCTCCCACATCACATTGCCTTCATCCAACCGCCACTTACCTCTTGGAAAACAGCCACTTACCAGAAGCCCCCCGGAGCAAACCAGGTCCTTGAGTGGTCGGATTTTCTCCTCTTTGCCCAAAGGCAACACCAAACTCTTCAGCCCTTCGTAGGATGGCGCCTTGGTGAAAACCATCGAAAAATGAACACACATGTATATAAAAAGAAAGGCAGCACACATGCGCACCATGTAATCCCGATAATCTTTTAAACACCGACCATGCAGAGTAGAAAGCAATTTCTGTCGCTCTTTATGCATTTTTGTTGCAAGCAATTCCGGCAAAGCAGCTCCCAGATCTGGCGTTGGGTTGTAGTAGAACTTTATAAAGTCGGAACCTGCTTTCACGTCGGCTGAATGTGAAACCAGGAATATGTGCTGTTGTTAACTGTCACCAAAGATGTCGCGTAAACAAGTTGTTTGTGGTGATTGCAATGCTTCCCGGATACAAAATAGATCGAGCTTATAGCAAGGTAGATAGAAGTAGACATGCCACATGTACAATACTTGCTGATATTAGCATGCCAAAGCTATTTCAGGGTGTGCAACAGCACCAACATGAACCAACAAAAAGCCCTTGAAGCTACATCTGAGCTCACCATCTTTCTCATGCAGCTCCAGGGCGAAGAAGGCCCCGAAACCAATCTTCTCCAACTCGATACCTGCTGGTGGGGGCCATGTACAGCAAATGTGCCAGTGGAAAGGTGATAAAATACATCCTCCCGGGAGGAAGAATGCATGATAATCATTGGCTTCTGAGAAACTGGATCAAGCTGAAGGACTTGCAGCAGAGACATCGAAAATTCTCTCTTCAAATTTGATGCAAAAAATTCACAGGTATCTACACTTGAGACGGATGTGCAATATACGGAAAAACATTCTGCGACAAAGACGCCAAAGTGGGCAGCCAATGCACACATCGTCGTATCGTGGCCTAATGCTTCTCTCAAGCGAGTTTTCGTGGAGATCTGACTTTCCTGACCATATCTTTATTCTACAAGTATCCACAAGCTCTACAAGTAGTGTCTAGCATTGTACAAATCCACATCTAGAATGATTAGAATGCCTCAAGAGCCAAATCTAGACAATGTGTGAAATCAAATGTCCACATTGACCACAGGAAGTGAGACGGAAGTCATTCTGAGCAAAGGGCAAGAAAACTGCACAAATCGCTGATGGCAGAGGTCTTTGGCACCTGAAAGCACATACTGTTTGGTGTTTAGTCCAGCGCGAAGCTTGCTTCAATTTCTTCAGGGCTTTTTTTTTCTGCAGACCCTTTCAATTGCAGCAACATCTCAATCCAACTTTGGATCGCCATAACCTCACTTTTTGCATGTTTTGTCACATGAAGGTAGCTGCAGAATGAGCTGCATCTGGATGCATTTGGTTCACCAAGGGACGCTCATCCAAATGTCGCCAGATCTTGTGCCCCAAATATCCTACAAAATGATGTTCAGTGAATTTCATGCATGAAGTATCTTCATATACAAATCTTGAATCACTTCAAATCATGCTCAACTTAAATTCTTACTTGCTTGTCTGTATGATATTTAAATGTATCTTAAGCATCTCACATGTCAGTTCAATGTCTGCAGTTCCCCTGACCTGCAGCTTGCTTCCCATAGGAACGGCTGAAGTCTCCTTCTGCGTCGCCAAACCAACACCTCTGAGTTTTTCCATGGACAAAAACGAGAGGCGCATGGAATGAAACTGAAATCAATTAAAATAATCTAATCTTGTGGACTCTCATTGACCTTGGTTTTTAAAAAAATGATGAGCAAACAAATAATATCAATTAATTTGTATCGTTCACGTAAGAACATAAATATTGCATATATATATATATGATATACCAAAGATATCCCAAGATGCCGCCACACCTTGAAGGTCTCCCGTTTCAAAAAAAAAGCTTTCGGCCTTTTCACCTCATCTCCAATCTTGCGGAGCATCTCCTGCTCCTGACCGAGAAGTTTTTTGGGGTGAAAAATTTCGTCCCAAAATGGAAGCAGCAAATCTACAGGTTTCAGTGGTGGGAAATGCCGTTGGTCCCCACGGCCTTGTCAGACAGCTCTTCTCCAAGTTCATTCGGCAGAATGGGACGATTATGGGATTGTTCCTCGGAGAAAAACAAGATGTCTGGTTGTATCATATATACTTCCAAAAAGGCAGCAAAGAAATTTATCAGCCAACATGTTTGGGATGGTTTGGGCGCGAGGGGCTCTGGTACAGGTTTCAAAAACTGGTCATGAGCACAAATGTCGGAATTTGCAATTCTTGGTCTCCTCTACTCTTGCAATGTGTTTCAACCTGCCTTTTTCCTCCACAAGACGAAGACTTCAAACAATATCCGAAGATGCTTCAGCAGAACTTCAGCCACAGGAAAACACCCAAGAGTGGACTCGACTTGCTGCTTTCATCTGTCAGCAGTCACTGAGACTGAATCAAAGCTACACTAAGAGTCTTTCAATGTCATATGGTCACATTGTAAAAAAAGCAAATTTACAGAAAGAACATGTGAAAAACAGCTATGATAGGCAACGAACTCTTCAAAAAAAAAAATGTGGTTTCTAAAGCTCTTCATGCTAATTTTGCAATCGGAAAATTCCTCCGAGCTTCAATGAGAACCTGAGTGTCCACATCCTTAGCTGCTAAAAGCCTGCGCCATTCGTCGCTGTTGTTACCCAGTTTTGGCTCTTGAAGTCGTTCCTGGGTAACGGCCGCTGGAGTATAGATGTGAGAAGACACATGAGATAAAAACGATGTGTGCATGCATAATTTACTATTAATTTAGTAATATATATTGAGATTGCATAGTGATCGTAGTGCAAAACGCAAATAAGTATGGACATTATGTTGTATAGTGAATCAGAAAACATGATTGCTAAAATGTGACTTTCTGGAAGCATAATAATCGAGTGTGTTTGATCAAGCCTCTCTAAATACAGTTTTACCTCTCACAAGAGTACATTGAGATTGTGGTCGAGTGGACAAATAATCTGCCAAAGCACAAATAGCGTATCAAGGAGTTCATTGTATTCTGGTGCATCCTTGGCGTAGTTCAAGAAGTCTGATTTCTTCAGATTCTCCTTCGGAAGGCGCGTGCATTGAAAAAACAGTCGGGATACCAGAACTTTTTGAAGAGAACCACATGCTGTGCAAAGGATTAAACTCCCATTTTGCAATAATTATATATATATATAATATGATTTATGGAAGAATAATTTTGAATTTGCTTGTCACACATCTATCCGGACCTCTACGGCATTCCCTCAGAATCGTCCTTCTTCCAGGTCTTGTAGGCCTGGCACGGTTTCAACCGTTTCACCGAACTGTTGATGTTCAACATCTGAAAAAGTTCCAGGCACATTTTTCCCCTTTGGCACTTGTTCTTGTAGCCTCCTTGTTGAGCTTCCACTCATGAAACAATCGATCATCTCCAGAAGAAGCATCCTCCACATAGATTGGCACTCCCACCTTGGGAGCCCAGCCGATTTTTTTGGGGCAAAAATGCGGGAGATCCGATAGATCTATGGACAAGTACATGGATAGCAGTTGAATGTCTGATATCTTCAAGTTTTTCTGTTGGGACCCTTGCACCAAAACTCTATGGACAGGATCTAGATGAACTCACATGATCCAGGAGGGATAGTGTTCTTCCAGTTCTTCTAGATCAGTCCCAAGGGGCCCAATGTCTTCCCAATCAGTTTGCATCATTGACTTGAGAAACATAACCAGTGCCTGCATGGAATTTCAATAACCCAACAATTCCTGGGTAATGTCCAAAATTGGTATCCACGAATTTGCAAAAATTACGGGTATGAATCGGGAAAAATCGTAAGATATGGATAGTTTCGTCCATTGACACTCAGGCACATCATATAGTTTCATGTTCCTAGATATTATGCACCCCTAAACGCAATTGAAAGCGACTTCAATCCTGCCATGAAGCCCCAAACGGATAAAATCGTGGGAACCAAGAATTTGCATTTTTCTGCCATACAACCAGTTCTCTTAGAAATGCTCCAAAACATTTCCACCAAAAAATCGCTGGAACGTAGGTAATCCAGAATATGGGTGTTTCCGAGAATAGGGGTACCCCCAAATCATCAATTTTAATAGGGTTTTCCATTCTAAACCATCCATTTTGGGGTACCCCTATTTTTGGAGACACCCATATCCTGTAGATTATAATATCATCCATGTGTATCTCATCCATCCACCAAAAATCGACCCACCCAAAACCAGGCCAAGTCGCTGCTTGCTTCAGTGCTTGTGCAAAAACCCTCTCTGATCGGAAGGCAAAAAAAATGGAGGCGCCAGGAACCAGACCTGAAAATGGATATCGGGATGAAAAACTGGCGAATCCAATGAGGATATAGCGGTATATTCTTAGGATGTCTCGTTGATTCTCGTTGCATTTCATGGAAATGAAACCAAGGAAGAGGTTGTTTTACTCATCATTTTACAGGAGTTGATCTTGTTTGTCGCAAGCGTCCAAATTCCTGGAAAACAAGTTGCTGTTAATTCCCAAAGGGAACATGGGATGTTTTCCAAACGTGTGCATTTCAAACACCCAAAAAAGCGAGGTGTTTATTGCAGTCCAAGTGTCCCAGTAACAAAGACCAAGCGCTTTGCAGAGTTCTCTGGACGTTGGATGTGTACCTCATGTCCCAAAAAATTCTTCAATGCTGCCAATTCCTATGTTGTTATTTTGGATCATTTAGGTAGGATACGAGTACATTCCCCAAAGTTTCCATTATGTTCTTCACGTAAGGCTTAAGAGGTCTATAGTCTATACTGAATCTTTTAGGATTGTTTAGACTAGTTACATTCCATTCCCATAGGATCCATGGGACTGGTGTACCTACAGTACGTTTACCATAAATTTTAGGCATGTAGGTAAATATACCATACAATGGATCCGTCATGGGATTCCGAAACTTCGATCTTTTTTCAACTCAGAGACCAAGCAACACTGCCACAGAACGACCATCAACCTTCTGCACGCCATCAAAAAGACAGCTGCCATTACCTCAGCTGATTGGCTTCAACATGGTTGAACTAACCCCTTGGAAAAATATGATCGTCAAAATGGGAATCTTCCCCAAATAGGGGTGAAGAAAAAAAAAGTTGAAACCACCACCCAGTTGGTTGCTAAAACAATTATGATCAATTATGTCGTTCTTGTGGCTAAGAAAACCTTTCATGTACAGCTTGGGCTATAGTTGAACAAAAAAAATGTCAACTTGTACATGGCTTGGCGAACGAAATGCAGTTGAGTGCAGCGTCTTTTTGCTCGCTCGAGAATCCGCTGATTCATACAGCTTTGAGGGTACCACTATTGTCAGGAACACTGAAAAAGGCCCAACAAAACAACACAGCAAAAGTTTGGAAAACCACACCAATAAGGCCAAGAATATCAAATTCTTCGTTCAAACTTAATACTCAACAGCGAGACCGCGGCAACTTCCATGTTTCTTTGAGAGTATCAATTCAGCCATGGAACTGATGTATCGCTTTCGCAGCACAATTCCTGCATTTTACAGGCACGGAAAAAGCTATCCAGCAGGCATTTTTGTTGTGTCTGACTAGGTGCTCAACCGACAAAAGCGTTGGCATGCCCACTTGAAAGTTTACCGAACCCGGTCATCCTCAGCCTCTAGCGATGATTCGGTATGCTTCGGTTCATTGTTGTGATACCAGTTATGAGCAGTACTCAGCATTCCCTAACATAATCAATTGATCAGTAGATAGGCAAAAAGATACAACAAGAATGTCATACCTAGGTTAGGCAACCAAAATGCAACACGTATGTATGTAATGCTTAAGGACAGAACAATGATCATCAAAGCATGGGGCCCACACGACAAGTTCACGACAAGTTCACCCATCAAGGAGCTTCGGGATGGAGCCCAACCCCCCCCCAAAAAGAAAAGGAACGGAATGACCCAATAGTCTCCATTCTGCCATGAAAAATCCCCTTAAGAATCATCCCAACACAAGGCTCCACCAAAACAGGCTCCACCAAACTCCGCCTGTGTCTGTTAAGAGCTTGGCTCCCAATGGCGTTAAGTGGCCCTTGTAACTGTCCCAGAATTGCGCTCTCACTGGCCATCCCAAATTTCCTGGCCCTGGCATCGCAACCATGCCATCGTTCAACGATGACTTTTCTTGGTGTTTTCCTTATGGAACTCATTGCACACATCCAATTCCTTCCAATAATTCATAGGTAAAGCTTCTTTATCCGTAGCCTTGAGGTCAAGAAAGAATTCTGAGATGACATATTCCAGAATATCTGTTGGGGAGCAACATCATCATTCCTTTAACGACAACATCCTCCACCTGAAGGTTTGGTTGGGAAACGGGTGCCATGTCGATGCACAATCACCTCAGAGCAGGCCGTTTTTTGAGTGCGAAGCCATAAAAGCATTATGGCGTATGAAGATCTATGTATCTAAATATTTTTTAATAAGTGATGTGTATACATGATATCTGCATATATGTCTATATGCGTGATTGATACATATATGTATGTATACATATCATATGTACCGATATGCTGACAGTACCATATATATATATGTATATATATAATATATATATATATACCAATGCACTGATCCAAAAACTTAACATGATCTCAGATGGTTGTTCTAACCGTAGCAACTCTAAAAGCCTTGTAATGAAAATATGAAAAGATTGATAGCTGGATTGCTGCTTTTTTCCAGGGAATCGATTTGGCAACCATCACAAAGGGTTGCCCAAAAAGGCCTGCTATTATATACTGATATACATCAGGGGGTGTCGCCATGGAGTATGGCAAATACTCACCGTGACGACACCCTGAAACCCAACCCCCCAATCCCCGTTCAACAACTATTGCACTCAGAGTAGCCACTTGCTTCAGCGTCTTCTTGTCCTCTTCTGGCAAGGGCCAAACAGCATCTGCACTTGATCCTTAGTTATCATTGAAGGAGAGCAAGTCATCTACTTTCGCTGGTGCGGTTGCATCTGCCATTCTTCGGTGCCAAGCTGCTGAGAGGATGACCTCGACTTCGTCGGCGGCCGCCTCTCATGATGCTCACTCCTGAGTAAGACATGGCCCATGAACTTAATTAGGAAAATATTCACACACAAATCAGCTACGTAAGTCAGGGGTCATGCGGTCATTTATAGCCAGACCTGCTTCAACTGGTTATTTTCTCTTGGGTTGCTTTGATACAGTCTCATGCCATACGTCTGCGCCAACATAGTCCAAGAGGCCCAGCAGGGTGGCCGTCAACCTCCAGTTGTGGAGATGCAAAGCTTGTTGCAGCTACTTCGCTTCTCAAGAACCACTCTTTGTATCACGAACCACTGCAGACATCCATAATAATTATCATAACCAAATCATGATTTGGTATTCAGTCGTTGCACTTTTTTGCAAATACTTTTGTGTACGAATATGTACACTACAAGTAGATACGATATATGAATGATTAAATTAGACTGCATCAGGATCCCAGTAGGATGTCTTTGTCCGATAGCACTCATTGTGCAGCAGACCATTTCCCTTGATTCAAGACAACAGAATTCCCCAAAGAAATTATGAGTTGACTGCAGGCCTTGTTACTTTTGAAGTGTTGGAAAAGGTGTTACCCTGTGGTGCCCATGGTGTATCCAAGAACCAAGGAATCTCAACCCTTCCATTGCTGGGAGCCCTCACCTGCCAGGGCCTGATCCAGCAGGCTCTTTGCCGCTTCGCTGTCGTCCATTACTGCAGCTTGCGCAGCCTGTCGGGAGGCGTTGCTCCTCCGGCACAAAGGCATATTAAGGGCGGCATTGACTTGTGGAAACTGTGCATGAATTAAGGGAATGATGATTTTTTTCCAGTGGTGGTTAATGGCTTTTGATTCTCTTTATCATTGGGCCCAACAACGAGCATGCAAGTCTCCTCAAGCTTCATCCAAGATGGAAAGATTGAAGATGGAATGATTCTCATTTTCCAATAAAAGACGGTATGACCCTGGAGGGAAAGGCTTTGAGAGTGCTGCAAGAAGAGACAGAATGATAGCCGCTCACTTCATGTCAATGTCAAACAGTGCTTTTTGACAAATTGAATGCAACTGTCAACCAAATCCTTGGGGAGTGCACAAAAATAAATATGATTGCTTTAATGAATAACGATTAATGTTGAACAATGCAAACAACAACAACAACAACAACACAAACAGCAACAGCAACAGCAACAACAACAACAAGAACAAGAACAAGAACAAGAACAAGAACAAGAACAAGAACAAGAACAAGAACAACAACAACAACAACAACAAGAGCAAGAGCAAGAACAAGAACAAGAACAAGAACAAGAACAAGAACAAGAACAAGAACAACAACAAGAACAAGAACAACAACAAGAACAAGAACAAGAACAAGAACAAGAACAACAACAACAACAACAACAACAAGAGCAAGAGAAAGAACAAGAACAAGAACAACAACAACAACAACAACAACAAGAACAAGACCAAGAACAAGAACAAGAACAACAACAACAACAACAACAACAACAAGAAGAACAACAACAACAACAAGAGCAAGAGCAAGAGCAAGAACAAGAACAAGAAAAGAACAAGAACAAGAACAACAACAACAACAACAACAACAACAACAACAACTGTTTGACTCCTGCACCGGTGCCGACAGTGCGCGTGGCGTAGTGCACAAGCGCAATGCCATGTTAGACTAAGCGAACTCAGGGCGGTCTGGCTAGTCGGCTGGTGGCTAACAATGCAAGTGCCAATCCTCAACCAAAGGAGTCGGTACATCTTCATCAGCATACATGTGCTTCGTCATGTTTGGTCGGTATCAAAATGATCTGCGATTTTGTTTATTGGAATCTTGTGCACCCAAGTCTAGATTCTAGATTGTGAGGTGTACCTACCTATGTTGTGTGTTCTGCATATCAGGTATAGTTTTTTCCTGCAAAACCCTTCAATAACTGTGCCTTCCATGTAATTCTGCAGTGTGAAAAGACACAAATGGGGCAAGTTGTGAGGCACAGACAGTGTCTGTTCACGATCTCATTGCATCAGTGACTGCAAGATCTACCAGGTACCATCTCGGTAGGCGTCTTGCTACCTATGTGAAGTGTGCTGAAGATTTCTTGTCCTTGAGACCAGAAATGTCCTGCGTCAACAAATGATTGAAATCTTTGAACAGCATCATCCGTGAGCCCAAGTTCGACTTAGGGGCCATATCATGCAAAATATTCAACTCAGATCCATTGGATATAGTGAACATTACTCTGGAACATTACCATAGGGCCATAGGATATATAGATTTTTAAGATGGACCCTATTGCCGAGAATTCTTGTTGGTGTCACTCCGGCCGACCTGTGAGCTGGTCATCACCTCAGCCCGAAAACTCCCAATGAAAAACGATTTCTTAGCTATTTCGATATTTCGTGAAAGGAATCTGGAAAAAAATAAGAAGGGAAAAAGAAAAACATGGTTTTACAGGAAACGGCGTGAAAAAAAACATCTTTTCGGCCAGATCCGACACCAAAGAAGAATCAACCTCGTCGTTTTTTGGTTACTCTGAACTTTGCCCTCGCCGATGGAGCCATGTCATGTGGTACATGGATGATCTCGGCAATATTTTGAATAACGCATCATGTAAGTTGACGTAGAATTACGTATTAAACGGTATGTGTTCACATGATTGTAGATGTCTGCCACATGTTCAACATAGAAAGAGAGAGAGAGAGAGAGTGAGTACAAAGCCGAAGGTTTGAAGCAAAAACATGCCGAAATTAGTTATATAATTTTATATATGGTATAGACAATATACATATATATAAATCCCACTTGTAAGCACCTTGCAGCCTCGTATTGTCGAATTCGAGCAATCTTAGTTGCTGGCCACTGGTAGTGACCTCTGTTCTTGGTGCCACTGGCACAGCCTGTACGTCCTTGCTGGCCACGCAGCAATTGGCTCCATCTTGAAATCACAAAGATTCACAAAGTCACTTCTGTTGATGCTTCAGAAATCCGGCGATCACCACCACCTGTTGTGAAAATCTATATATAAAACACTATGAAAAATGGTGATATTCTCCATGTCAAATGGTGCAGGATTCAATTCCATCAACAGTTTCACCCTCGGAATTCAACCAAATTTTGCCATCAGCTCCTGAGTAATCTGTTGGGAGCCTTCACTGATTTCACGCCTGGCGATGCCAAAATCTACGACCAACAAATGGTGAGAGACTAATCAAAACTTTCACAATTTATGTAGGAACCACGTTTGTAAATTATATAATCATGCTTGGGATTCAAAATCTACATGATCAGATTTATCATTAATTATTTTTTCATGAAATAATATACTAGACCTATGTCTTATTTCGGAAACCTAAGGGCCAATGCAAGGGTTGCTTTTTTGTGATTTTCTCTCTCTTCATCGCCCCATTGAAAAAGCCACAGCAAACCTCATTGCGAGCTTCCGGTTCAAATCGTCCTCTTGTTGACTTTCCTGCCCAACGGGGCGATTTTGGGATTCCATACCAAACATTCATGAACACATGAATGGCAAAAACTGAGGATAAGAGGTAAGATTTCATGCTCAAAAGCTCCCTTAGGATCCGATCGGAGTCTCAAAGACCACCCTGGATGGAGGATTTTGTAGGATTCAACGCGATCCAGTAGCTTGTGTGGATTATTAGGTAAGCGTTTTTTGTTTAGTAATACAGTAAAAGTCAATGGGATTTTCGAAATTTAACTTCTAAGATACTTGAAACCATCACTTTCATTGAACCTCCTCCAGCCATATTAGGGTAACTTTTCATCAACCCCTACACCCGTTATGGAGGTGAAATACTAGTTGGTGGTTTCAACCCATTTGAAAAATATGCTCGTCAAATTGGATCATTTCCCCAGGGATCGGGTTGAAAATAAAAAATTTTGAGTTGCCACCACCTAGAATACCCTTAACAAACGGCCTGAAATCTTCACGTCAACAACAGGTACGGCCGCACCTCAAAGGCCAATTGCTGTTCGGCTTCGGCCAAGGTGAGGCCCTCACTAATCGCTCGCCTGGTTTCAGGCCAGGGGATTTAAGCGCCAAGGTTGTTGTTAACCTTTCAACGGAGAAACCGTATCCAAGTAGATCCAAAATGGGGGGAACCTATGGGTTTCACCCATCCCGAAAAAAATTGAGGTGAATCAAGGAGTTTCTCTCAAGCATTTTCCTTTTAGCTCTTTTGGAGTTTTTGTTACTAGCGAAACCGGCGAAACAACAATTGTGAAAGCCAGGTGCATTTCATGGTTCATCGACCCAGGCCTCAGCCTCAACTTCTTGGGTAACTCAGGATCCTGTACCAACTCCCAGGTGCCAGGATTCCCAGGATCCAGCGATGCGAATCTCCCCAATTGATGGGTCCAAATCCACAATTTCAAACACGTTACGACATGTTTGAAGCATGCTTAGCCATGACATATACTGTAGTTGTTTCAATCCGTGAGGGTTGTTTTTTCGCAAAATCTAGTTTAAAAAGGCTAGTGAAATCATTGTGTTAAACGGGATGATGATGATTTTGAATTTGTTAAAAAAAGTGAAATAAATTGAGTGAACCGTAATTATGAGTCACTAAATTTCAGAAATGAAATTCACTAGACTGTATTGAATGTCACTAAATTTCACGACTAAGCTTCACTAATTCGTTCACTAATTTTGAGGTCAATTCACTCAATATTTCACTACTCTAAATTACAAGAACCTATGATCTATGTTTGCATTTGTTTCCCCCTATTCGTTTGACTATTTCCTGCAAAATCATTATTCTTATATTTCCAGGGTTTTCCTATACGGATTCCTCTCTTAGAAAAAATAATACGCATGCTGTACGACAAAAAGTATACGTATTATACATATGACTTGATTGACAAACTGATAAGTTTTAAACTCCACGTGACCGTTGTTGGTAAAGCACCTTTTTAAAGTCAGGAACTCAAGGCTAATCAAGGCCAATGAACCCTGAACATATGAGTGTTTCCTAAAAAATGGTGCTACCCCAAAATGGATGGTTTATAATGGAAAACCCATTAAAATGGATGATTTGGGGGTACCACTATTTTCGGAAACATCCATATACCACACCCGCATGGTTTCCAGCTCAAAAAACCAGCTCAAAAAGGTCCTTGAAGCCTAGGTGTTCTCCACCTTTCTTTGCAGTCACCTCGCAATGCTTCAAGCTTGGCCATTGCTCCTGAGACTCCATCGGCCGGCGAAATTGGTGAACGTCACGACTCCAAGAAATTTAGAGATCATAGCCCACTCAAATAGCAATCTCGTCTTGAAGAAATTTGATGTTTTTTATTTGAAAATCACCATTTCAAGCTGGTTTCTATGCCGATGTCTCCAAGAACATTTCAACACACGCATAGAGCA
This sequence comes from Breviolum minutum Mf 1.05b.01, assembly GCA_000507305.1. NCBI lineage: Eukaryota > Dinophyceae > Suessiales > Symbiodiniaceae > Breviolum > Breviolum minutum. Next base: position 52,309 of record DF242578.1, read on the forward strand.
CACCCCAGGCAATCCCCCTAGCCCACTATGAAAGGAATCCCTTTATAGCCTGTTGGTAAAGGTTTAGGGGTGTGTTCCAAAGGTGTGTTGAAACAACCTCAGAATGTCCCATGCAAACCATCCAGACAAAGGGGCCTAACTAAACAACACTCTTACAAGCTTTTGGTAACCCCCAAAATGTATACTTTTAACAACATGCATTGAAAAGTCACTCCTGTTGGCTTTCTGGTGCAGGCAGCTTGTTGCTGTCCTGGTAGCAAATGGCCGAGCAGCTAGGGTGCTGATACCGGTGGGCCACCATGTTTTTGGATACAAATCCTCCCTATCGTGGATAATTTGTGGCATCCGTTGCATGAAGCATTGCCAAATAAATGCTGAAGGCTCACATCGAAAATTCCGTTTTCAGAAGTAGAGCCTGGACTTTTTTGCTGCGGTCTGAAATCCTGACTGAGTTGCTTTAATGATTGATGAAAAAGATACAGTACTTAGCAGCCGAAATCGATAGAATGATCGATCTACATCCCCTGGTCACGGAGCTGCTGCTTACAGTATCTTAATGGGTCGCTAACTTGCCAGTTTTATCAAGCAGAGAAGTCTTAAAAACTGACTTTGGTTTGAAAAACATGGGTCATTCAACTTCAAAGGGTCCTTACTTCGATGGCATTGGCAGTTCAGGATATTTCTAAAATGACAAAATGTTTTCGAAGCATCTGGCCCCCCACCTGCCGTTGCCACTTCACTCCCGAAGCTCTGGCCTGACGTTCAAAATATGTTTGAAATGCCTTCTTGGTGAAAGTCCAAGCATGCTTTCACAAAGATGTAGAGTCAGCACTAGTCAGCATTACCTGTTTAGAAAGCAGCAAACATGCCACGGTATGTCACGTTCACAATAGCTTCAGGGTCTCAATGACTCAAGGGCCGCTGAAGTTCTCAAACAGTATACCACAGTATGCCTGTGATTGTCTTGCACCTTCTTGCTCCTGCCAACGAATTGTGCATCCAAACTTTAACCATTTTTCGTACTACCCGCAAGCTGTTGAGTTTAAAGGTCATAGAATGTGGTTGCAAAGCAGTTTCCAACATAGCATGTCTTAGCTGTAGCCAGCTCTACTGAGATCTTTGTCAAATGTAAACCTCAAGACGGGACATACCATAGTCGAGCAAAATAAGAGGCAAAGAGGTGTAACGGTGCAAGGAACAAAAAAATCATCAAAGTACTTTGCAATTGCAAGACATCCTTCATTTCCTCCACGGAAAGAACGCATTTCACCCAGAATCCACCGTCCAAGACAGAGTCCCAAACCAATTTTTCCCACTCCTTGCCCTGGACAGGCTGAAGCTCTTCCTTCTCCTGTCGTGTCAGGATTCTAGAAAAGCCGGAAATTCCTTTGGATACTGCTGAATGCCTTTCTAAAGCTCACAAACATTCAATGCAGGGGATTGGCTGTCAATGAAACTGTCCTCTTCCACATGTTCCTCCTCCTTGCTCTCAATCTCAACAGGCTGTGCCTCTTCCTCCTTCTCCTGTCAGGGTCAGGA
>DF242579.1:0-52067 GCA_000507305.1 Breviolum minutum Mf 1.05b.01
GTATAAAGAGAGCCACCCAAGCATATTCCTGAAATCACAGCCAGTGTCGAGGAGATCAAGTAAGCCATGTCACTGCCATCAGTGAGAACCCCGCAGATTCTGGAAGAGCCAGGATTGTAATTGAATAATACTTGCCTCCTTCCACGGCGAGTAGATGAGTGTCAGAAAGTAGAAGCACAAGCGATGTACAATGAGAAGGCTTGCGTGCCAACCTGTTGGGGCCCACGAGCACATCATCCAACAAAAGCAGAAGTGCTTGAACAGGAGCTATCCAAGCACTCCAGCTCCCAGGAATGAATAAGTGTCTGACAGCGCATTGCAACCCTCTTCAAGTACAGTAGGCCACCAGAAGAGGTGACCAAAGAAGGTAAAACTACTGGTTGGGAGCACGACCCTGACGTATCATCAGGCCACCCAAAGACGTGTCATGCACCAGAGCGCGCAGCACGGAGCCATGCTGCATAGTCTACCCTACCAGGGTATTGTCCTCAACCTGCTTCCTTTTCTTCCGTCCCCTCATAGATGCATCAAGCGGAGTACGAGTGTATGGAGGGGATATGACCTGTTCTTCCTTGCCAATTTGGTCATACATAGCACGGATGAGCTCCTTTTCCCCAGGAAACACCAAGGGCGGGCCAGGTCTGCAACACTGCCATATAAGGTCATGTGCAACATGCCAAGCTTGCCAAGCTAGAGTGTCGTCATCAGTACGCAAGGCCTCTTTCAAGTCATCTCCCGGCCGTTTGGACTTATTTGTGAAGAGCCTCTCTTTGAGTTCAGCAGGAGAATACCAGCCAGGTCCCCTCGCCACAAGTTGGCTCTGTAAGAGTCGCCATTGTGGGTCAAGATCGCCCCACATGGTTCTAACATCATACTTTCTCCTCAAGTCGTGAAAGTCATAGCCAGCAACCTTGCGAAGATGATCAGCCCCCATCATGGAGACCTCCGGCCAAACAGTTGGTAAGCCATAGACCCCTGCATACCAGTCCTCCAAAGACAGTTAGTTCATTGGGAAGGAAGACTGAGGGTTGCAACTTCTCCGCGTTGGTAATCCTCTAGGGGGCAGCACCTTTCTGCCTGAATACCCCAGCGATGACCCCTTGCTTCAACGTAGGTAGCGCAGCAAGGTACTGCTCAACTGGCAGCTGTATCCAGTCAGCTTTAATGGTGCCTGTTAGCAGCCGGATGTTGCTCTTCCCGGAGCCATCCGGATAATTGCCGACCTTGAACTGCCATTGCTTGGGAATGTCAGCTGGAGCCACTTCCTCGTCCATCCAAGACGGGTGCTCTGCCCGGTATTTGTCCTCCTTCTTCTGCAGCTGTTGCAACACCACTGGGGCCCAGTGGGCAGGAAACCATACCTGTAAGGTATCCGCCTGACAGGTACCTCCAATCCAGTCACTGAAGCTCGTGCCAGAAGCCGACGGCCTCGGGTGGTTTGGCATATGCTGTAACCCGTGCCAAGCCACTGCTGGGTCGTTTTCTTTCACATTCCCTGGTGGCATTGCGGCAGGACGATGAGTGCAGTAATTCCTGGTAAATCGGCTCCATATGCAAATCGGCGGCACCGAAGTGGCGGCTCTGGGCCATCAGGCCTGAATGGGCTCACGTGGTGCGTGGCATCACAATGAGAAATATACCAAAGTTGATCAGTGATTGCCTTGGCTCGTGCAGTGTTGTACTTCCAAGGCCGCCAGAAGTCCACAACAATGAGGTGCAACCGCCGAACCTTGTGGTAATGCGTGACATAGTCTTGCAGTGCCTCCACAATTGCCGGGGGAGGAAAATGCGGGCCAGTCAGACTGCAATTCTGCCGGAGCATGCGGATGAAAGTTTCATCTGGCGGTGCACTGGAGAGTTCGCCATCATGAAGATAAAAGTGGGCTTGGCCCTCCCAGACATGCCCAGCACCATACATGAGGGTGCCCATAACTGTAGCTGCTCCCAAGAGGCCTTTCATGTCCAGGAAACCCATGATGAGACAGAGTGACCTCGCTCTGGTAATGGCAACAGTCGCTCTAGCGTATGCTTCCTCCAGCTGTCGCTTGATACCTTTGGGCTCTCAGTACCCTTTCCACCACAATGGACGCAAAAGCCTATGTCCAATGTGGCCTGCGAAGGTTCCCACGTGAAGGATTTCGGTGGTGTTAGTTTACAGAAACCACCTTATACCTTCCCCCTTTTAAGGGTGCGGTCCCATCGCAGCACAGCTCGATCCTTGGTGTAGGACCTTACTGTGGCCTGACTGTACATTAAGCGGAGGTGCCGTTAGCCGTTAGCCAGGACAAACCTATGGACAGGAAGTTGAAGTAATGATCACGACCAATGATGGCGGGCTAAGCCCCGTTACCCATTCATTTCCACGAAGCTCAAAAACAACGTGGACGTGGGACCATCAAAGGAAGTAACCACTACCGAGTCAACAACCCACCAAAGGAATGAACCCGACCCCCCTTAGCAAGAACACTGACAGGACCGGAAGGTCAGAGTGTTCTCACGCAGGGGTTCACCCAACTTGCCTGACCATCCAAAAGAGCTACCCACTCACATGGAAGTATACAGACCCTCCAGAGGTGAAGTGGACCCCTACCCCAAGTGACCAAGGGGTGGATGGCGCTGTGGCGTGTCGACCACGCAGCACTGGTTGACACGTCCGAGTCACCAAGGACAGCACCAACCAGCCGGCTAGGGAGTAAGACGTAACCATGTCCTTTCATGGTTCCAGTACGAAGACATCCACGGACCGGATGAACAAAAAGTCCTCCGTCAACGAACTTGGGACCCTCACGGGTCCACGCTCCCTCTTAATGGCTAGGTATCGGGGACCCCATCCCCCTACCCACCATTTGTTCATCCTCCGATAGCAGTCGAAAGGACTTCTTGCGGCCTCCTGTTAGGAAACCCACTTTAGTCTGGGCAAGAAGGACCGTATGGGCCGTCATTCCAGCACACTCCCTGGAAACGATGGAGTCATTGGAAGATGATACCCAGTTACTGGCACGGAATAAGTTGGTCATGTCATTGCGGTTGTGCAGCACAGCAAGGTTGGACTTAGCGTCAGGCTGGAAATCACAACGTTCCAAGAGCCAGTCAACCACCGCCCCAATGTCTTCAACAGCATGTATGTTAGCACGTGGGACATCCCAAAAGATAGGAAGAAATCCACCTGGCAGCGGGCTTTCCTGTTGGACATACTTGCCAAACTTCCACTGTGTGCCATTGTAGGTAACAAGTTCAGGGTATCTCACGCCAACTACCGTTTGATATGTAACCTGAGAGACCCTTGCACTGCTTGACAGCACCAATCCCCATTTTTGGCGACTAGATACTCCGGCTGCTTCCGCAAAAGATGTGGCCAGCATGCTAGGGAGGCCTTCTCTTTCGCCACGTAGACCCATCCACAAGATGACATAGGCAGCACGTTGTATCTCTGTGGATAGACATGGAGGAGAGTCTCCGAAGTGCTCATGCCAAAACTGCCCAACTGCAGGATCTATGGCAGAGGAGCCATCTATTAGGAGTTGTCGCAACTTCCATGCAAATGACTCCTTGGGACAATCTAGTTAACGCAGTACTATCTTCTCAAGATCGTGGGCTTGGACATACTTAGTTTGGCACCGAAGAGCCAATGGGCGTTTGGTGAGTTTCTTTCTAAATGCTTTAGCCTCTTGACTCTTTTTCGATCCACCTGGAGTTTGCCGGTGGTCACCAGACCACACCTCCAGACAGGTAGCTGGAGTTCTTGCAACTGTGGCAGCCTCTTCCATATTGCCGTATTGTTGGCCTTCATCCTCGAGGAAAAGATCTATGCTGCCCATCCGGGCTAAATTGCTGACTACATTCTTGTTGAAACCCACCTCCGCATCCAATGAGGAGTGACTTCTGCGGGAGGACCTGGTTCCGATTGGAAGGAAGGATGTCCAGTGGAGTGTATGAGCCCTTGCGGTTCTGTTCATAATACCCAACCAGGCGCCCCATCTTCTCTTGGATGTAATCAGGCATTTGCAATGACACCAGGTGCTCAGCTACGGCATGGGCCGCAATATTTTCCTTGGTGAGGACCATCAGCTTTAAGCTGGGGTCAAAGACCAATAATCCGGCCAGCAGCACAGCAGCAGATCGAGTTTTACCAACGCTAAAGACACCACTGATGGCCAATCCAGTACGCCCTTCACACAAGGCAAGTACAATAGGACTTAACGTAAACAGGACATGTCCATCCTCAAGGCGGAGAAGTGGCCAAATGGCAGCATGCAAGGCAGCCTGCGCCGTATTTTCACATTGAACGGTTCCAATACCAACAGTGAACCATAGCAGTTTAAGAGCTGCAGTATACAGCTTTCGTTGACGTGGTCCATTGGGATGGAGCCTGTCAGTGCACTTCTAGCACTTTTGGTATCTCCTATGTGGTAGATATTCTGAAATACAAAGAGTGCTTTTCTAAGGAATTTAAGCGCACTTGTTCAGAGCAGCACTGCAGTAGGTACGCGCCAATCGTTCAAGTAACCACGCGAAGTAGGTTGGAAGTGGCGACACATATTTCCAAAACTTGTCCTGTCCTTGCTACTGCTTATTTGTGTGCAGATCGACGAAGAGAGCAATCAGCATATATTGGAAGTAGCCAACTCCACTCCGAAAACTGATGAGAACAGTATTCCCTGAACGCAGCTCCATTTGAATGTGCTGCTTATCATATAGAGGTCCAGTCTCACTTTCTAACAAAGCAGTAGTTCGATTTGGAAGCAAGACAGTGGTCAACCAAGAGCGACTTATGATCCCAGGCAATTGCAACATGATTATGCCTGAGCGTGACCAGTAAAGCTTGGTGACATTGAGAGTGTACTGGCAGAGGGATTCTGCGGGAGGATCATGTCCGAAGTGCACCAGACGAGAAAGTGGAAGGCGTTGTAGAAAGTCAACTAAAAGGCAACACTCTTTCTCAGTTGGGCACTTGGCTTCTTCAAAGGTAATTTCTCTGATTAGCGTGTCCCTAACCATGTTCCAGGAGATCTCTCCACTGGAAATAACTCCGAGTAGTTGGAGTCCAATGGCTTTTTTTTTTCACAATGCTGCGCTCGTTGTGACAACAGTGGCAGTCATAGAGATATTCTAAACTAGTCATCAATTGATAACGCGGTCGCGGAGATTGGGCACAGAAAAAAAAGAGGAAGCACACAAGGCAAACCAAACAACCTCTCCAAACAACACAACCAACACTATCAGAAGACACAGGGACAACAGCTCCAAACAGAACCATCAGCTGGTTTAGCACCTGTTGGACGTGGTCAGACACTTTACAAGACATCCAGGAGACCAGTCTGAATGGAGCAATGTCTCGAGCTTGGAGAGGGCAACATCAGAGAATCAACGTAGGAGCTAAAATAGCGGATATCTTCCATGTGGCAGACTGATGTCAATCCAGTGCTGGTAAGAATGTTCACATGATCCAAAAAGCTCTTTCAACTCCTGCGTTTTTCTGTCCACAATACAGTACTTGCAATTGAGGGAGTGCAAAGTCTTGTCACAGGGAGCTTCATGGTCAGACATCTGCCACTTCGTGAAGAGAAGAAGTGGCGACGTGGCTAGAACCGCTAATCAACCATCGAAGACGAAACATAGCGAGATTGCTTTGGATCTGTCCTCGGCCGGGTCCTGCGGCAGAGAAGAGACAGAATACGACCAAGGAAGACAAGAGACAGAAAGACAGACGGAAGGGAGGAGAAGAGTGGAGGAAGCGGGAATGAGCGGCGATTATTGTCTCCTTGCGTTTCCGAGCGGTCCATTTAGGACTATCAGAGGAGGTGATACTTGCAACTCCCTTTCCATCCTTCATCCAAATTCCACTTCTCCACTGCTCTCAGACTCTCAATGCGAGGCGAGGGTAATAGCGCATGGAAGGGAAGGATGGGGAAGCGGGAGGGAATTATCGGAGCGGAAACGTTTCTAGCAGACGCGTTAGCCCAGCCTGCTGTCATACAAAGGAGGATACCATTTGCGTTGACCTCAAGGACGGAGAGAGGAAAGAGAGGGCCATGGCTTTTTTTTTCTCTTCACTCCATTGTAGGTCCCTGCGAGAGGTGTAGCAGATGAGTATGGAAAGTTGGGAAAGGAAAAGATGGAATGAGGTGCTGGCGTCTTCATATCAGACAGCCGAAAATGGACGGTCCGGAGCAAAGACGACTCGTGGCAAGGATGGTGAGAGGAAAACTGGAGTAAAGATACCGTTTTAACTCAGACGGCCTGAATGGACCGCTTGGAGCCGGTCTAGAGTGCCATCATTGTATTCTTCACCCACCTTTTTCCTCCGTGCACCTCTTACTCCCTCACCGCTCCGGGCCGTCCATTTAGGACCGTCGAGCCGTCCATTAGTGGTCGTTTGGTGTGAAAACACTTTCACGTTTCACACTTTTTGCTTTCGAGATGTTATTGCTGAAGGGTTCACCTCGCAACCAATATCTCACAAAATCGGAATTTCACAAGAAATACCCAATCAAAGGCCAAACCCTTTTTGTACAACTTGCTAACAACTATATCCTCCTATCTTACGCGGCCTTGCACACTGGCTCTGACGTAGTGCTTCCCTCTGGGTTTCACCAAAGCCATCGTTCCTTCTACGTCGACAACTTTCTTGCTCCAGCGTAGGTGCTTTCCGTGTGATTTCACCAGAGCCCTCTTTTGCACTTTTGCCCGAATCTGTGGATGGTTACCTCTTTTGCACCTTTGCCTACAAATGTGTGAATGGTTGTTTTTTAATTTAAACCTGGCCTTATTGCATGTTTTTGTCATACGTCATTGACGTTTTACCAACTCGGTGGATACGACCATAGCGTCCTTGACACCTCTGTTCAGCTGACTGAGCCCGGGATCAACCCAAGCAGCCGCCAGCAAAAAAAAAAGAGCTAATGTGCTTGCATCCGTATTTCACGGACCTTCCATGCTGTGCTTGGCTGTGCGAACAAAAATTGATCCTACACTGGTTTTGTTTTTCATTGAAAGCAGTTCTTGGCGGAAATCATTTCAATCCATGCCAAACTGCTATCGACGAAGAACCCAGTAGATGGGAGTCAGAAATGTCCGCCGTGAACGGCATTTTGGGGCCAATAAATTTGACGCTCCGGGAGTGCATCATTGGTTGCGTAATTTACGTCTCACACCAGGAACAAATCCGCTAGTAGGACAAACATCATCGAAAGAAGGTATATAAACAATCTACACCCAATGTTTCCATTCAAGCCTTTCAATTCCAGATGGCTGTGAAGGTAATAGGAACATTGGTTGCATTTTATTTTGTTCATAGTTTGTATTTTCCAAGCAGAGCCAATTGGATGATGCATGCATACACCACGGGAATTTTCAGAAGGAAATCATTGAATTTGGAAGATTTGGACAGCAATTTTTTGCCATATGTGGTTCCAGTATTTTTAAGTGGGATTCAAGTCGTATCTCGAAGGACTTGCACATGTCGTTTTTTCGCAACCTGCAGTGTCATATTCTGCATTATTTTTGATTCAATTTTGATACCGATCCAACATCAAATTGGACAAGATACCGCCTTGATGGCCGATGAACATGAACTATTTGTCCATCGTGATTCAAATTGTGTTCGTGCTTGAAGATTTTCACTGATTGCATTCATTTTTTTCAGAATGGATTGATTCAGAATGTTGCGAAACTTCGGAACGGTTTTCGAAAATAATCAAACCCATCCGAATTGTAGAGTCAGGTGGAAACAAACAGTAAGGACCGAATGTTTGGTTGCACTAACAGTGGGAAAACACAGAAGCAGGCACCAAAATTGTTATGTTGAAAAATGATTTGGTTTCAGTATGAATCTTTCAATAAGGGTCGCCGGGTCGCTGTGAACAATCCACGATGAATGAGTGGTAAGACGCCCGACAACCTCCCAAGAAGGTTTGCCACGCAACTGCTATGTTAGCTATTTTGCTCATGTGTGAAATGTTCATATGGCTCAGTTGTAAAAAATTTTTGAAGTTGCGAGATGGGCCCAATTGCAAAGCTTGATGTTTATCGCTGTTTTGGATCACTATAGTCCTGTGCCGCTTTTTGCAGTGCCTGCTTGGCATTGTGTTTGGGCCTCAGACTAACGCCTATGATAAGGCTGATGAAGAGGAAATCTCTGGTGTTAGTGTTGCGAAGTTTCTAGCGGCCATCAGAACGTATGCACATTTTTCAACAGTTCAAGGCAGAAAGATCCACTTTAGGGTGTTGATTTGCGGGCCATTGAACACAAGGTGTCAATTCATGGAGGCGGCTGGGAAAACGGAATGGAGTCATGCTAAGGAACATGGTGGTAACATGGCATTGGTTTGGTTGATTTGATGTGGCCCTAGGAGCTGGATTGATGAGACACAACAGGATTGATGTCATAGACAAATCAGATTTCGGCTGACACATGCTGGTTATCTGATCATGATATCAACGGAAAGAAGCTGGGAACTAAGACTGCTTGGTCGGCTCTGTTTCCCATGATTCCCTGTTTGAGGTGTTTTCTAGAAGTATGGGCAGCATGCGCAGGCTTTGAAAGGGTTGTCGTGCAGCAATGTGCTGATTGGTTTGTAGCGTCTCAATACTAAGATGGTGCCCGTTGGTTGAGCAATCGCATGAAAATATGGTTTTGTCATTCTTGGGAAACTTTGAACCAGTTGAAGGACAAAGGGTCTCAGTTATGAGAATGATTGATCGCAAGTGAACTCTGGCTTTGAAAGTCAACATGTTTCTGTTCCTTGCGAATATATTCGATCTATGCGGCACCAGTAGCAGTAGCAGGTTGATTCTAAAAGTTCTTGCCATGTGCATGTCTGCAGTGCTTCAAGAAGGTACCGCCAACAAAACATCTACGGGGTTCTGTAGGCCCTTCGATTTGCATGATTGGTTTTGCTACCGTATAGCAGCTAGCATTTCTATTTGTGTGATATATACCATAGCAAAACCAACCATGCAGATCGAAGGGACCATGGAACACGGTAGTCTTATTGTTTGTTCGACGAGGGAGTTCATAGAAAGTTTGCAGTTTATAGTTGCTGTTTGCCCGAGTGAAATTGTACCTGCAGGAAAGCGGAGGTCGCAAGCGGCCGCCCGCACGGGGACCAAGATTTCGCCTTTCAAAGGACATGATTAGGAAAGCTTGAACATCTCTAGATTTTCCGGAGCTTATGTTTGCTACGGAGATGACGGAGATGTGATACGAATGGTCATTTTGGAAATGATTGTTACAATATGAAAAGCACACAACGTTGCTACCGGTGGAGGATTTTTTGGGCAGAAAGGAACACCTGGATTTGCCTGCCAAACCTTTGAGGCATTCTCTTGCGCTGGCTGGCATGGTCCTGGCAGCCGCTTGGAGATATGAGGTGATGCATCAATTAGTCTCTATGTTTGGTTACCGTATAAAATTACTCATCACAGCTCTTGCGAAATAAGCACCGAAAGCTCCCTTTGTTCCTAATCAAATGGTGTGTGTCCAATTGGATTGGAATGGCGTGGTTGCATTGCATAAATCCCAGGTCCTGACCCTTGGCCGTTCTCTTTACTCACCGTATGGGACCTGGATGTAGTTTTGGAGGAGAGAGGCTGCAGATATAGCAACCATTCGATGGATGACAGTAAGTTGGTCAACCGTTGTGGGAAGAACCTTGCTGTAGTTTTACCATGCCATCGTGGACCTTCTGTCTCCTGCTTGAAAGTTTTCAACTGGGATATAATGTTGGAATATTTGATATATTCATTCAATCCATTCTCAACCGTTCAGCAAAATTGGGCAAGACATGGCAAGACCAGAAGACGTTGTGTTCATGTGCGGTAGAAATGTTCATCCTCTCCATCGCACCCCCAAGGTGTGTGCGTCGGCTCTTCCGAAACGTGGCACTGCCCGGCATTCCGGATGCTGTGGCACCTACGTATGCCACCTGCTAGGGCCCGAGACTGTTAAGGGCATGGGTATAAAATCGGGTTGACCCACAATTGCCTGAAACAAGCACCTTTTTTGATTGCAACACTGCCATCTATACAGAATGGTAATCGATGGTCATCATGATCATCGTCATTGATGTCATGTTCTTCTACAAGATATTCTGGATCTTCGTCTTTCTCATTTTCTGCCTTCAACTTCAACTTTTGTCCTCTTCGGCCTTGACTTTCATCATCTTCATCGTTGCCTTTTTCCAGCCCTGAGATGGAACAGCGACCAGCAGGTTGATTGCCTGCAATCCTACTTTTGAACAGCCGGGAGACAAAAGAGTACAGTACTGAGATCAAAAACAAACCACACAAATCAGGAGAGTGCCGTTCAACAACGGAAGGTGGAGCGAAAGGAAGTAGTAGAAGCACCGCATTGTGGTGCTTGGGCAGTGTGGCAGGGTCCCTGCGTCATGGAAGCGGGTCCAAACAAGGCAGGGCTGTGAGAAAGTTCTAGTCGATGTAGCGTCACTGTACACTCCAAGTAAGCCTGGGGCAAAGCGTTTGCCTCTGCACGTCGATACTGGATGTGCGCGCTGACCTGCTCAGATAAGAGTAGGACCATTCAAAGCAAAGTCTGCCGGTTGAATGAGCAAACATGAGGAGATCTCTTGGGCCGCGCCCAAAAGATGTGCATTGGCCAGCTTTCCGAAAGAAAATGCTGCTGAGTGCAAGACATCGGCATACCATTCGGCTAAGCTTCGCCACAGTAAGGGTCGGCTTGGCTCTACCGTCGAAGCTCATGCAGCCACCAGGCTGATGCCCTCATTGACAGGCATTTTCGACAGGCATAGGTTTGTGGAGAAATTTATGCCGATACCTGGCCAGTAGCCGCTACCAAATGTAATTCCGCCAATAAAAGATGTCATCATCTGCATTGTTCACTCCCATCATTTTTGATCTTGATTTTCGTCTACATCTCCAGATTCATCACAGTTTTATCATCAGCGTTTTCATCGCCTCCATCAGATGATCATTCTCGTCATTTTTGTCATGTAAATATTAGTTATATCAGCACCGATGCTCATGGCTATCATGGCTGTCTCCATTCTAAGGTTCGGATCCTGACCTTGTTGAGCATGTGTCCCTGGCAATGTTGAGCTGTTTGATCACACTTTGATGCTCACAGTTTCCATGATATCACCATAATTCTTGCAAAAAATCGGAAAACAGCCAGATTTGCCGATGTGGTTGCCGGATTTGCATCCATTGGTTGTCGGGGTTTCTGATGATGTGAACCCCCATGACAGTGGATGCTGAAGCCTGTAACAGGTCAGCCTTGTCGTCACAGTGAAGGAGTCTCCAAGTGGCCCCGTTTGCAGAGAAGTTAATGCCGAACAACGCCAAAGCAATTTGCATTGTACGGAACATTGCTTTTGAATGGAAAAACGAGCATTTGTACCAAACCCAGTCAATTTCATTTTCAGTTTCGGAAATGATGCTAGTTTTGGTAGCAGGACACCTGTGGCCAGTTCGAAGAACTTATGAGCCACCTGGCCACGATGTTTCCAAAGGGTTCGAACCCCAATGAACCGGGAGAGGGAAGACGGTCGAGTAAGGTTTCAGGAAATTTGCAAGGAAAGGGCCTAAATTGAATATCATTATCAGGCTTAAAATAGCAACATCCGGCTTGTGCGAACCACCATTTTGGTTGGAACTCCTTGGTCCGCGACGCATGATTTTGGCTCTGATCGAGGGGAACTACCCTTCCCTTGGAGAGATTAGATATCCCCCTATCGAACCTTCATCCATATGTGCAGGCCTGTGGAACTGATTCGAGCCTGGCATTCTCGCCCACCCAGATGTATCATGCTTTTTGTTCTTCAAATTATGCATACAGAGTGGCATACGTCAAGCAAGGCAGACGCACTGTGACTTTGCCTGTTTGCAAGGTTTGCTTGCTGTTGATTGATCAGTAGCATTCCAAATCGTTTTTTGGCCAGGCTACTGCTATTCATTTGGCTGCCGCTTGCAGCGGCATTCCAGCGTGCTAGGTGCCTTCAATTTCTTCCGGCCAGATCAAGTAAGCATACTATGATGATATACTGTTTGTATGTATACTCTATATATATATATATATATACTACTGACCGGTGTGATGGGAGTCCCCGAACAACACCGGCACATCAATAATCCTGAGACATTGGTTTTGCAACTTTTTTAAATCATAGGTTTTCGGATATCTTATCGACTGGGGTGCCACAAAACCCCTTCTCAATGATTGGGGACTAAAGCTGAACAACTCCTGAGTCAACATGGTGCATATTTGTTTGAGAGGACCGATTGTTTTTTTGTTTCCGATGCGGGGGTCAACAAGACTCAGGATTATATGGTGCGAAATCCCGAGACACAAGCTTTTATAGTACAACACCAAAACTAGCAGAACCAGCATGACATGGGAGTTGTCAGCCTCGGTACTGAGACATTTGTTGAAGGTGATACTATTTAATCGGCTACCAACAACAAACTTCCTGGCATTCCCACCTGCAAGTCCCAAGTCNTTCCCTACAAGTCCCAAGTCATATTTGCAGATCCATGTCTGCATGTCGATGTCTCATAGAAATATCACTTACCAATAGGAAACGCTGTCGAAATTCCAGGAAAAAGGAAAACCGGTCAAAATCCTCGAAAGTGCAAAATTGAAAGAAGAAAACGTATCAAAATCACAGAAAACCCCCGAAACTGGAAAAAAATAAAATTTCTATACTAAAAAATTGCCCTGTGCATCGACATTTTGAAGCTGGTAAGGAACCAATTTGGGCGATCCCAGGGAGCATATTTTTGAAAACAGGCCAACTACTATCCCATTTGACAGAAATCTGGAGAAAATCAAGTTCTTTTAAGCCAAACACATGACTAAGGAGTTTGGTGCTTTTGGGGTATGTTTTTCAAATCCTCGGTGTTTGTCTTTTGTTGGGCAGGTGTGCTGGGTGGAATCGGAAAAATCAATATTGATACTCTACAGTACATTGATACTGATATGTAATATGTATAATGTACTTCTATCCACGCATGCATTACTTACATATTCCTGAACAGCAGAGAAATAAGATTGAAAAACATGCGCAAAAACACCGGAGGGCAGGTGGAACAACAAATGTGCCGTTTGTTTACGGAGTCAGGTATGTCGGGCTGGCACGTAAAAAAGAAATGTCGGCGCAAAAATGTTTGATCGAACCGTGCCGCTGGCACAGCCCGAAAAAAAATTGTCGGCGCACAAAAAATTGATCGAACCGTGCCGCTGGCACAGCTCAAGAACTCTTCCCAATGTGTTTGGCCTAGTCTGGCGGAAATCCTAAGTCATCATTCATAAGTAGGCCAAAAGGGGGGTCAATGATTTATTGAATGATCGATCAGAAATTTTTGTGCCACTACCTATCTCTCGTGCTTTTTCCGGTGTTTTTCACACAACTCCTAAGTCATGATGTTCTACATAGCCCCAATGTATAGGTCCGCAAGTCCTATCTCACTGGTAGCTAGTATATATATCATGGAAAGACAATGTTTAACAATATCAGTCTACAAATTTGCACAACTGCATGCTCAGGACTTTATGATGTACATAGCAAATCTTAAGGCATCAGAAGCTGTTTTTCAAGCATGTGGAACATTACAACCTTTTTGTTGAAAGAAGCAGCTCACAAGATATCAATGTTGGATCGTTTGGGGCCTGCGCGATTTAAATTTGTGCGAGGCCATTCTCACCAGCTTTGCAGGACTGCTAGGGCAAGGGGACAATAAAGCAGTTCGCATTTGCTCATGAAGAGAAGTCCGTTTGAGTCATGGTGGCAGAACTCTTGGAGAGTGCTTTCAGCCTGGAACAAAGTGTGCAAATTTCATTGATTGAAGACAGAAATGAAGCTGAAGAAGAAGAAGAAGACAAACCTTACATCTAGAGCTTCAGCAAGCGTGGAGGTTGATCATGTGCTGTGGCAGGACGCAGTCCTCATAGCAGCTTCGTCTGATCACGAGGCATGTTAAGCGCTGTGCAGCAGTGCAATCTTCAGACGTGGCATTTTCCTGCAGCTTTTTTGATGTGCGATCTCACAGGCCACAGTGACCACCACCACTTCTACTAGCGTCACTTGCACCCAGGGCGGGAGACATTTGACTTTGGTTTGTGATTAATTTTTGTGATGACGTCAAGGTGGAAATCATTCCGGTCGCTTCCCTCACCACCACGACTCTAGAAGAACCGGCAACCACAGAGACAACGCAGGCCAAAACTGTGTCATTTTGTCTCGTTGCATTGTTGGCTGACCTGCTTTAGAGCGTTGGGCATGTATTCGTTGATGCACTGATCAAGCTCACGATAACTTCAAGCTTAAAACATCTTTAAAACAAGGTCGGGGAGGAAATTGGGAGCAAAGAGGTAAAGAGACATGGTAATGATACTTTATTTGGTGCATTTTTGTGGTTGCCTTGCTATTGAAAGTTCTAAGTCAGAGCTGTGTCTTTGCAATGTGTCTCAATTGAGCAAGATTGGCATGGAAAGGTCCATCTTATAGATGTTTGGTGGATTGATCCTGTGCAATCGCGAAGAAGCCACACTCAGCTCTGTTTCAGACACGAGCATACCTGACCATCATGGACTTAAAGATAATTTGAATCTCAAATCATTTGAAGATATTTACGACTCATAGATTGAATCATGGATCGATCAACTCCTTGTTTGGAAGGCCTTGGCCACAAGTACAAATGCCATTGCTACAACGACTGTGAGTCCTAGCGAAGGTAAGGCAGCCAATGTCAGCAATGCTTCGAACATCACGGACGTGGTTTCTTGATTGCAAAATGTGCGCAAGCCAAGAAGGCCAGCTTTGCTATTTTGCATTCTTTCTAGTAGACTGCCAAATATCCGGTCCCTAATTTCGCTTTTTTGAGACGCAAGTGCATAGAATTCCCTATGTTTTTTGGATTCTTGGGAGATGACCAAGTAGTTCAGGTGAAAGTGTTTTCTGACATCATTGGCAACGTGACCAACCAAAGCCAAGCTGGCAACATCAGCAAAACACCGGAGGCCTTGTGGGTTAAGATCGCGGTAAAAGGTTTGCAGTGCAACATGATCTTGTTGATCTCAACAAAAATAGGAACATCGCCAACGTTCCTACTGCTTACTACATTTGAGCTATTTTGGCTGTGATGACAGTGATTGCAACATGAGAAGGCTGGGGCTGGAAACAACACGGCGGCTGCCAGTACCAGTGAAGGAAAGGCAGCCAATGTCAGCAATGCTTCGAACGTCCCTGACGTGGTTTCTTGATTGCAAAATGTGCGCAAGCCAAGAAGGCCAGCTTTGCTATTTTGCATTCTTTCTAGACTGCCAAATATCCGGTCCCTAATTTCGTTTTTCCCGGATGCGTAGCGAAGGTCTGGGGTTGGACCTGTGTTCGCGTCGTGTTGGTCGTGTCGTCGTCATGTCGTCGTCGCTGCGTCTTTAATTTCTCTCCATTGGGCGGTACACACGCACTGCGACACAATCCTTTCCTTCAAAGTATGAAAAGTTGAGGAAGTCTCGCACGAAATGCTCGTTTTGGCGCTCCCAAGTCACAAAATGGGTGGTCGTTTTCGCGTTTTGCGTGACAGGCGCAATACTTTGGAAACGCGTCAATGCAAGTGCGTCGTTTTTTCGTGGCAGGCGCAGCATTTGGTGAGTGTCTTGGAAAGTGGCGGAAGCTTCGCAAAAGTCATATTTGTTGAGCTTTATAAAAATGGCTTTATGGAATTTGAAAGAAGTCTCGCACGAAATGCTCGTTTTGGCGCTTCAAACTTTCAAGGTGAGAGGTCATTTTCGCATTTTGCGTGGCAGGCGCAAGATTTTGGAAGCTTCTTGCTTCAAAAATTGAAGACGTCTCGCACGAAATGCTCGTTTTGGAAGCTTGTTGCTTTAAAAGTTGAGGTTTTGGAAGCTTCTGGAGGCCTTTGTAGTACGGCGTGGTACTGGAAGGTCGTTTTGTAGTAGGTAGTAGTACTTTGTAGTACTTTGTAGCCGGAGTAATACTGGATGGGCTTCTTTCTGCGGTCGGAGTAGTATTTTGTTGTACTTTGCAGTACGGAGTAGTACTGGATGCTTTGTAGTACGGAGTAGTACTGGACGTCGTTCTGACGTCGTTTTGGAGGTCGCACGGTCGGAGTGTTACTTTTTAGTACTTCGTAGTACGCAGGAATTGCTAGTTTTGGAAGCNGTTAACTTTTTAGTACTTCGTAGTACGCAGGAATTGCTAGTTTTGGAAGCTTGTTGCTTTAAAAGTTGAAGTTTTGGAAGCTTCTGTAGTACTTTGTAGTACGGATACGGAGTCCGGAGTAGTACTGGATGGGCTTCTTTCTCCGGTCGGAGTAGTATTTTGTCGTACTTTGTAGCGCGGAGTAGTACTGGATGGTCGTTTTGTAGTTCGTAGTAGTACTTTGTAGTACGGAGTAGTACTGGATGGACGTCGTTCTGACGTCGTTTTGGAGGTCGCACGGTCGGGGTGTTACTTTGTAGTACCTCGTAGTACAGTAGTAGAGAAGGAGTGTTGTGAAGGAGTGTTGTGTCGAAGTGCTGTGGTGATGTGTTGTGGAGAAGTGTTCTTGGGATGTGTTGGGAACCATCAGTTAATATTCTGACCAGATTTGGAAATCAAAGAAGTAGATGCAGCAACTTAGCACCTACAATATCCCGTTTCACCCCTTTAAAGTTGCCTTTAAAGTTGGCCTTGCACTAAAATCTGAAAAAAGGTGCGTTTTTCATCCCTCAAACGCACAAAAGCGCCGCGAACTTGAAAAAACACTTATGTTTGAAAAGGCAAAAGTTTTGAGTATGTGACTATGTTGGAGGATACAGGTATAGCATGATTTTATAAGAAACAGCAGTCATGAAAGCACCCTTGGCTTTGAAGTTCACAGGTTCTTTTGGAAGGTGAGTAGTGTTGAAATGTGTTAAATGTCTGTTGAAACATGTTCAAACAGTTTTGCCACTTGGCCTTTCACTGCCACGAGACAGGTTGCGCGCGAGGCAGCTGCAAATGAGATCCACTGAGTTTCATCAGTTCCATGTGTCCTTGTCACTAGATTCACTAGATGCAGGAATATCATACTGGTAAAATCATTGGGCAACCAGCAGGGTCTAGGAGAGTAGTAATGCGGGCTTCCCTGTGCCGGTGTGGAAATCGGATGGTTCAAGATTGCAGTCGCGTGGATGTTCATGTAGAGTCTACCATTTCCACAAGGTTCTTTTTCCCACAGTTTTCACGCGGCTTCGGATTTGCCAAAATGATGTCCTGCAGGTGGGAGCTCGCGAAGTGTCGTCAGGGATGTCGCTCCCATGGGAAGTGTTGTGGTGACGTGTTGTAGACAAGAGTGTTGGAGAGAAGTGTTGTAGAGAAGTTTTGTAGAGAAGTTTTGTAGAAGAGTGTTGTAGAGAAGTGTTGGTCATCGCAGCACAGACAGGAAATGCCGACAAGCGCACAGATATTTGATAATGACCTTTCTATTTCAAAAAAACGTGTGAACATCCGGGTTCGTGGTTCCCACCTTGTTTTAAGATGCAAGTGCATAGAATTCCCTATGTTTTTTGGATTCTTGGGAGATGACCAAGTAGTTCAGGTGAAAGTGTTTGTTGCCTTCTGGGGTTTGGTTCGGTGATGTTGGCACCCAGGGCGGGAGACATTTGACTTTGGTTTGTGATTAATTTTTGTGATGACGTCAAGGTGGAAATCATTCCGGTCGCTTCCCTCACCACCACGACTCTAGAAGAACCAGCAACCACAGAGACAACGAAGGCCAAAACTGTGTCATTTTGTCTCGTTGCATTGTTGGCTGAGCTGCTTTAGAGCGTTGGGCATGTATTCGTTGATGCACTGATCAAGCTCACGATAACTTCAAGCTTAAAACATCTTTAAAACAAGGTCGGGAAGGAAATTGGGAGCAAAGAGGTAAAGAGACATGGTAATGATACTTTATTTGGTGCATTTTTGTGGTTGCCTTGCTATTGAATGTTCTAAGTCAGAGCTGTGTGTTTGCAATGTGTTTCAATTGAGCAAGATTGGCATGGAAAGGTCCATCTTATAGATGTTTGGTGGATTGATCCTGTGCAATCGCGAAGAAACCACACTCAGCTCTGTTTCAGACACGAGCATACCTGACCATCATGGACTTAAAGATAATTTGAATCTCAAATCATTTGAAGATATTTACGACTCATAGATTGAATCATGGATCGATCAACTCCCTGAGAATTCCCTATGTTTTTTGGATTCTTGGGAGATTGAGATGACCAAGTAGTTCAGGTGAAAGTGTTTGTTGCCTTCTGGGGTTTGGTTCGGTGACGTTGGCACCCAGGGCGGGAGACATTTGACTTTGGCTTGTGATTGATTTTTGTGATGAAGTCAAGGTGGAAATCATTCCGGTCGCTTCCCTCACCACCACGACTCTAGAAGAACCAGCAACCACAGAGACAACGAAGGCCAAAACTGTGTCATTTTGTCTCGTTGCATTGTTGGCTGACCTGCTTTAGAGCGTTGGGCATGTATTCGTTGATGCACTGATCAAGCTCACGATAACTTCAAGCTTAAAACATCTTTAAAACAAGGTCGGGGAGGAAATTGGGAGCAAAGAGGTAAAGAGACATGGTAATGATACTGTATTTGGTGCATTTTTGTGGTTGCCTTGCTATTGAATGTTCTAAGTCAGAGCTGTGTGTTTGCAATGTGTCTCAATTGAGCAAGATTGGCATGGAAAGGTCCATCTTATAGATGTTTGGTGGATTGATCCTGTGCAATCGCGAAGAAGCCACACTCAGCTCTGTTTCAGACACGAGCATACCTGACCATCATGGACTTCAAGATAATTTGAATCTCAAATCATTTGAAGATATTTACGACTCATAGATTGAATCATGGATCGATCAACTCCCTGATTGGAAGGCCTTGGCCACAAGTACAAGTGCCATTGCTACAACGACTGTGAGTCCTAGCGAAGGTAAGGCAGCCAATGTCAGCAATGCTTCGAACATCACGGACGTGGTTTCTTGATTGCAAAATGTGCGCAAGCCAAGAAGGCCAGCTTTGTTATTTTGCATTCTTTCTAGTAGACTGCCAAATATCCGGTCCCTAATTTCGCTTTTTTGAGACGCAAGTGCATAGAATTCCCTATGTTTTTTGGATTCTTGGGAGATGACCAAGTAGTTCAGGTGAAAGTGTTTTCTGACATCATTGGCAACGTGACCAACCAAAGCCAAGCTGGCAACATCAGCAAAACACCGGAGGCCTTGTGGGTTTAGATCGCGGCAAAAGGTTTGCAGTGCAACATGATCTTGTTGATCTCAACAAAAATAGGAATATCGCCAACGTTCCTACTACATTTGAGCTATTTTGGCTGTGATGACAGTGATTGCAACATGAGAAGGCTGGGGCTGGAAACACCACAGCGGCCGCCAGTGCCAGTGAAGGAAAGGCAGCCAATGTCACCAATGCTTCGAACGTCCCTGACGTGGTTTCTTGATTGCAGCATGTCTCTCTAGAGTTTGTGGACGCAACAATCAGCAGCTGCAGGATCTTATGAAGTCTGCTTTTGCTCAAACGTGCCATGCTGAGGTTCAGAAAGTCGTGAAGGCCACCTCAGCTGTAGCAGGTATAATCAGTGGCAACAACTCCAATGAGTCAGTGGTTCTAGGCTCAGTGTCCTCAGTAGGCAATGAGAAGGTTTCCAAGTGACCTCTCGTCTCTCGTAGTTGTGAAGCTGAATCCTTTAACTTGGTTGGTGTATTTTTGAGGCCAAGGTCATTGCCAAAGCTGTGGGCAAAAATGAGAGTGAAATGACCAACCTGACCAACGTATCAATCAAAAATTCCACGGATCCAATGGAAGCTGTGTCTTGGCATCATCAGAATACATGGTTCGCCTTTTCCAGTTTCATTGTTTTTTGTGAACGTGTCCATCCAGTCCCATTGGCCACCCATTTTTTTCAGAGGGAAAAATTGAAAGAACTTGATTCGGCACCTTGACGGTCAAGGTCAATGATGTGGTAGGTGCTGCAAAGTCCATCTCTGATGTTGCGCAAGCTATCTGGAACAAGAACGCTTCCAGCAATGGTACCAATGCCACAAGTGTGGCTCATGCAGCTGCTAGGCTTGATTTAGCGAACCTGGTAGGTTTTACCCTTTTCGCTTGGGATGTGCCGATTTGCTGGGCTGATTTTACATGATTTTACCCAAATCAGGCAGAGGAAGTCGCGGCTGCCGCCAAGTCTGTGTCGGATGTGGCCACTGCAATTTGGGGAGGCCATGGAAACGCATCGGTGGCCAGCGCCGCCCATGCGGCCTGGAGTCTCAGTTTTCGTTCGCCATTGGTGACATGCCTTGAGCGAAATACTCAAAATGCGGGAGATATGTAAAACTGGATGCAGCGGCTTTGACTCACTATTTTGGCTAAGGCTAGCACTGCTGCAAGTGCGGCTGATGCTATCGCGAGTGCGATTTGGGGAGGTGAGTTTTTGGCATGACACAAGCAGCATGCAGATTGACCCTTTCGATTCAATTCTTGAGATCCTTGAAAGAACTTCTTTCATAGGGAACCTTGCAGAACAGGGTTTTCTGGAGTGATCTCAATAATCCAATTGAGTTCGTGACCCGTGCCTCAAGTCATGCTGCTGCTACTTAGATCGCAAGGTGTCAAAAACACGACTTTGAACGAATCTTCGAATGTCAAGAATGCCACTTCGAATACCTCCAGTGCGGTGAACAAGACGGTGGTCACGATCGTCGCTCCAACTACAGTGACAACGACGATGTCTACGACTTCAATGGTTCCCACCTTCATGGCACCCACGGAAGTGCATGTTGTCATCGACGTGACCAACCTGTCGCCGGACTGCCGCGGTCGACGTGGCGATTCAAGTGTGCATAGATCAGAGGTTCCACGAGATAAATGAACCAATAGAACCTGTGAAAGCATTTGAATGAAAGATTATGAAAGTCCAAAAGTAAAACATAAATCCTCAAAGTGCAGTGTTTGGTGTATCCAAAACCTGTTGTTCTTGAAGACAGGAGAAGTACTTGTCTGAGGGCTTGTCTTCAGCGCAGCTTGGATAGCATGGAGCACTGGAGTCTTCTGGTGTCAGCAACAGCTTCTCCACCATGGTCCAAGCGTGCCCAAGTCTAAATGGCATAGACATACAGGAGGAATTCTGATTTGTAGCTAGGTTATAACTACCTCGTATCTTGGTTCATGAAGCCTGGAACATTGAAGTATCTAATTTCGTGGTAGATGTTGGATGTTTTTTGTCGTGACATTCTGTTGCAATAAGTGTGGGCAAGGTTGGATCCTGTGGCACATCAAGCAACAACAGTCCCTTGATTTGACAAGAACCAGAGATAGACCTGACATGGCTGGGCTGGTGGCGCTAGTGGCATCCGCATTCTCAGTTTTCGGAACCCTTTTTCACAACAAACAAGGCCTTTGCGGGTGCTGCTATTGTGAACACCATCACAGTAGAGAAGTGTTTGGCTTCGGCATCCTTGCGAGTGGAACAAGAGATGGCAGGAGCATTGGATGGTGTGTTGCAGCCACTTGGAAGAGAAGGTTTAGCCACACATTTCCCACTGAAGCCTCAAAGGGCCCACAGCCTGGAGCCCACGGCCCTGATGACCTGATCTGCTGTTGTTGAGGAAAGCGGTTGCGTTCAACTGCTCTGGTGCTGGACCATTGGCAGAATTTGAACTCGCCACAGGGGTGAAGTTGACAGAGGCGTCAGGGTGGGGAGTGTAATATGGATGTAATATGGTGTAATATGTATATCGGCATTTTCATGCCATTTTTACGGACTCGTCAAATCAACGACACTTCCACTTAGCTTCAGAGATTCCTTGGCCTGATTTTCACGCTGTGGATGATTTAGATGGCGACATCAGAGAAAGCACCCCCCGCAAAGTTTGGATCAACGTCAGAATTGAAACCCATGGCTTGATTCAAGGCCTTCAAGCAAGCCACAGAAAAGCTCCAGGGAGGATGTGCAACTTGGCATGGCAGAGCCACTTCTTGGACCAGGAAGACAAATGATATGATACAAACAAAAAGTACATCATTATGTAACTGTCTATTATACACAGTGAATCCGCCCGCACCGTAAGTGAACACAGGGGGGCCCCCTTTTTTTGCAGGTAATTTAGAACTTGCTGTGCTTGCACTTGCAAGGATTATGTGTGCAAACATTCACAGCCAAAATGGCACTGCCATTTTGGCTCAAGTGTATGTGATCACGTAAGCGAGCATTTTGAAAGGTTTTTCCTTTCACCCTCGATCTGTGTGTATCGCAATGGCTGGTGCACCTGTGGAGTTTGACCGCGTCGTTCCTGAGGAGACTCAGGGACCCATGCCTGTGGAGGCACCTTCGTCTTTGGCTGCGGAGAGTTTGGACTCTTTTCAGCGTGTGGAGGCAGCGTTGAAGGATGAGGACGTCTCTACTCTGGGCCTGGATTCCCAGGACTGGGAGATGGTGGCTGAGATGGTGGAGGACACGGAGAATGCTGCCACCAACTTCATGCAGAGTGCACACGTGGTTGATCTGACAGGACCAGCTCCGAATCAAGACCATGATG
This sequence comes from Breviolum minutum Mf 1.05b.01, assembly GCA_000507305.1. Classification (NCBI taxonomy): domain Eukaryota; class Dinophyceae; order Suessiales; family Symbiodiniaceae; genus Breviolum; species Breviolum minutum. The sequence goes on from DF242579.1 coordinate 22,550, forward strand.
GACACCATGGAGAAGCTGAAGCTGGGTACGACTGCCAGTGGCGTTGCCTCCTGTCGTCACTCCCTTCTCTTTGCCGATGATCTCCCAAGCTGTGACAGAGCATATTCAGTGCGGGCCCAAAAGATGTGCCTCTCCTTCCCTCCAACCTTCTTCTTGGAGTCCTTCCCCATGACCGAGTTCACATTGTCCACCGTGATGGGAGGACGTGGCTGGTCTGGATACTCCATCAGCAGAGCGGGCTTCAGCTTCAGCTTAAGCTGAAGCCCTCGCTTCTGATGGAATACCCGGACCAACCACGCCGTCCAATCACGGTGGACAATGTGAACTCGGTCATGGGGAAGGACTCCAAGAAGAAGGTTGGAGGGAAGGAGAGGCACATCTTTTGGACCCGCACTGAATATGGGCTGGTTTTGAGCTTTGTCACACCCTGAGAAAAAAAAGAAGGGAGTGACGACAGGAGGCTACATGTGCAAGCACTGCCAGGGTTTCTGGAAGCAAGGACGAGGTGCCACTCGCCTGGTCCAGATCATTGGCAGGAACAGGGGCAAGAGAGTAAGCTTGCAATTGATCATTGGACGAGCCACTGACCTTGTACAACCAGTGGATCCGTGATCGAATTGAATACTACAGGAGGGTATAGCCGGTTGCACCCCCACGTCATGAGCAGCTTGACTTGGGACCACCAGTGGCACGCATCCGAGTCTCTCATTCCAATGATCGTGGCCCGGTTGGACAAATGATTTGGGCCTCCATCCTCAGCAACCGCGAGCTCTCGAACCTCCAGTACATTGGAAAGGTGGCGGACAAGCATGCCAAGCGAGCCAGAAGCACTGGCGAAACCACCGTTTCCTGAGAGGCATCCATGTGTGAACTGCGACTGCCGGTGGCGTTGCCGGGGATCATTTGGTGGGGAGTTTTTTTACGCCTTTGTTTTGGAGGCTTGCGTGAAGGATTCAAGGTTTTGATCCTACTCTGAGAGTGGATCTTACACCCTTTTTCCAGAAGCTGGCTTTGATTCCAAAAATCTTGGAAGCTGGTGACAATGCAAAGTGGCAAGACACGGATGCCCACCTGTAACCTCCGCGGGAAGGGTGGGTTTCTGGATCTAACCCCCTCCCAGCGGCAGCCGGTGGCGCTGACACGGGAGGGGGGAGGACCAGTAGTGTTTCTTTTTCCCTTTAAATTCCGTTCCCTTTTCGACCAGTGGTGGTGGGTTCTTTCACACGGGGGGCTCCCCCAACAGACAGTGTTCTGGAACCAGAACTTGGCACACCGCAACAGGAAGTAAAAGGCGGTTGGCTTTTACTGGTTTGTCATTTTCTTGATGCTTTGCAGACATAATGCATGGTACGTTCATAAAACACCATAATTTACAGCATTTGGGGCCCAGACAGCCTCCCCTAATTTTTGGTGTTGCAACTTTGCGGCAACAAGATGTGGAATTTAGGTGCAGTTTGGCAAAGTGTTCCGATTTAACACCTTCTTGAGTCCGGATGAACTCTTGGCAAAAATAGAGTAAAAAATGGTGGTTTTTTGAATGGAGGGGCACGAACTGAAAAATTGTGAAAAATTGTTTCAAAACATCGTGTTTTTTTTGTGTTGTCTGTAAGTACCAGTGTTTTTGGCTGGTTTGCTTTGAGAGCTGGAAGCAGCAAACACATGAAGAAAACCGTGGTATTTGCGGTGCATTTAAAGCTCCTTGTTGAAACAACATCGCAAAACACGGTGTTTCCTACAGAAACAGTGTAAAAAGCGATGTTTTGGACGATTTTCGCCCTTGACACTGCAAAAACATCGTAAAAACCAGTGTTTTTTCTTTTAAAGGCATAAACATGTCGCTACATGTATACAATGTTTTTTAATGTTTTTGGTTTAAAATATTTGACCTGGAACAACAACACCAACAACACCAACAAGAGAAGGAGAAAAAAAACGCGAACGAGAGACAGATAGAAGAGAAAGAGAGAAAGAGAAAAACAGAGAAGGAAAAAAAAACGAAAGAAAGAGAGGACTTTGCAGACGCAGACCTTTACAGCAAGACGCTCATTGCACATGCCAGATCAAACAAACCCACTTGCGCCTTTGACACCTTTTGACCTTGGTGCGGGCCGACCCTGCCGCAGAGTGGCGTGAATACAATATTTCAATATATAAATCGTATATTCATACCTTCACAGACCATGTACTCAACAAATGCAAACAGTTTTTGTGAGGGACCTGGTTGTCTCGGTTTTCCCTCCAACCTTTCAAGACACGATCGGTAATCCGATCAGGTGTTGCGCTTGAGTCCGCACAGTGCGAACCAACTAGCTCAAGAGGCAGGAAGTGCATTAAATATTCCATGGTCCATGTCATTATTCTCTTTCATCTTGTGTTTTGATGTGTGTTCCCCTTGTTCAAAACTTTAAACCCAGGGTTTCTGCTCAATGGAGGCTCTGCAGAATCAGCTGGAAAAGATTGGAGATCAGCAGGCGACAATTCAAGCGCTGCGGGACCAGGTTCGCCGTCGAAGTCATGGAAGCAGTCAATTTTCGAAGCTGACAATGACTCCGGCTGCAGGCCATTGCGGAAGCTCGTGAAAATCTCACCAAGTCTGTGCAGTCCGTTCTTTGGCCTGTTCTTAGGGTCGTAAGTCTGCTGACATGTCTCTGTCATTGCAGCAGAATGTGTATTGCTTGACTTTAGACTAGTTTGCAATGATTTCACGATCATGAAGCATGACAGAATTTCAGCTTTGATTCCTGGTGTTGAACTCTACTTTTATTCCCACTTATCATTGGGAACAGAAGGCACCTAGACCTCTAGCTGTTCCTTTTCTTGCCAGTAGGTTCATCTTCACACAAGTCGGCTGACTTGAAGCAATTTTAGAGATTTTGAAGTTTCTGGATTTAGCATAAACTAGCCACAAAGTGTCCATGTTGAGGGAGGGGTTTGCGTCGGCGGTGCTGGCTGAGGCGGTAGAGAGCTCTGCAACAGCATCCAAGAAGGAGTTTTAATGGTTGTGTGTCGATGTGTTGAAGTGTCACCCCCCTGACGTCACTTTCTCTTTATGTGGCTTTACAGAAATATCAGACTGGTTGAAGCGCATGTAGGCAAGAAAAAGAACTGGGGTTTTGTCAGGATAACCTGCCCAGTCGCTTGTCCCACCTGTTGCCTTTGGTGCAAAGCTCAGCACTCTTGTAAAACCCCGATCTGGATTCTGCTGTTTGCGACTTGCCATCAGGTGACCGCAAATATTACACAGCAGATGAATGCGACTGAAAAGCAGAACCTCGGCAGTTCGCAGCATTTCATGTTTGATCGTTTCAGGAGGCCACATTCACAGAGGGCCCTTTTGTGAACTGTTTTGAGTCTCCAGTTTTGGCCACCAACTGAAAATTTGGGATATCAAGATGACTTGAACGTGGATCGGATTGACCTGACGTGGCATAAAAACCCGTCGATCGTGGCAAAATCCGTGCAAGTACTGGGCTTTGATTGCAGCTACTGAGTATCAAATACCCTCTAGAAACATCACCCAGGCTGTCTGCCTGGTTGGGCGAGAAGTTTGACTTGCTTTGTCATGCCACCGAAATGCGTATGCAAAAGCTGAACAAGGCATGTCATGTGCTTGCCAGTGATTGTCGAAGTTTTTGTGCGATGTTTGCTATGACATGCTATGATCACACATGAGAAATTACTGAGCTCGAGATTGATTTCAGGAGGAACGAGACAGACTGAACCTAGAGAAAAATCAATGGACCAGTGGCTCATGTGGCTCATGTACCATGATGCAGCCTCTGAAAACGTTGAAGCATGACCAGTGCTCTCTTGCTTCATGAACACTCCAATTGAGTATATATGGGGTGAGACTTTAAGAGGCGACACGTTCACTATGTCATGAGAGGATGCGCGATCTTTCCAGCAGAAGATGATCTTGCAAGCTGGTCGTCCGTCCTTGGATGAGCTGCGGTTGCAAATGGGCATGGCGGCGATTGCCTCAGACTTTGGAAAACGCATATCGATGTGGTTTTGTGTGTTTTGCGTGGACGTGTTGTGACGTGTTTGAATGATTTTGGATGCTTGATGCTTGGATGTTTTCCTCATCCGCCCAGAATGCTACGCTGACCAGCTCCATGCACATGTTGCACCAACTGGAGCAGCGGGCAAAGGAGGCAGATCTGGCCGAGGGGGCTGTGGGCCCTGCACATCTTGAAGCAGACCAGGCGCAATGCTGCCAACCATTTGTTTTCAGAGACGACCTTAGGTTCGGACAAAAAAGTGAGGATATACTGTAAATCAAACGAGAGGGAAAAGCTCCGTGGAAGTGTTTTGCCAACGATTGCATGGTTTTCAATTTCCAATCATCACATGTCTTGGCTTTGCAGGCGAAAGCAACCTTGGATTATTATTCGCACCTCGGACTTGCATTGTTCAGAAACGCCAAGATAGTGTACGGGGGTGCTTGACCTGTTTGAAACATGGTACCTGGTAAAGTGTGTAATCCTACAGCTGTTTTGACAAACTTTGGTAGTACTGTACAGATTCTAGAGGTACATAATAGTATTTAGGAATCACATAGTTGCATAGCAAAGCAGGCAAAATCATTGAATCTCTTGTTGACCTTTCTCGATAAAGCTGCCGTTGAATCGAGGCGTTTGAGCATGAACCGTAGCGCAGAAGCAGCACAGGCATCAGACGTATCATGTTGCTGTTCCAAAGCCATTAAACAGAGTAGAGATTAGGTGTTCCATGGGGTGGAAGCGGAATTGAGTACGGAAAAAAACATAAGGAATCCACGCTATGTTCATTCCAGTCAGACTGAAGAGAGACTTTTGGAAGTGTGCGAGCTACCTCCCCGCAGATGCTGAAGTCTCAGCACGCTGATCCCATCAGAGTGGCGCAGCTCACGGCAGAGTCGTTGAACGCATCGAAGACTGCAGGTGGGGCGCAGGGATCTTCCAGAGCATCTTCAAACGGATTCATTCGATGCATCACATGCCTTTTGCTCAAAAGCTTCGATGCAAATCGGATGATAAATGAAAGGTGGATGCAGAAAATGTCATTTCGCGGTATTCGTGAGCGATGTCATATGTTTTGTGGATGTATCGACCTGTCAAGGGCATTGGGCAGCTGCAGAGATAGAGGCACGGCTTCGCATGAAGGATTTCATGGAAAAGGAGGCCTCCAATGCTACACAGGATGCTGGGGAATGGGAGTGGGAATCTGTTCTCATGAGAACCAGTTGGTTTTGCTGCAAGCATTTGCAAGCCAATTTATGCTATTTGGATAGACCAATCAGAATTAGATGATGATGCGTGATGGCAGTGGCAGGAGTACCTCTTGTCTGAAGCCTTGCAAGAGAAGCTGGAGGCTGCAGAATGGAAGAGTGGGGATGGGTCAACGCTTAGTACCTGAAGCCACAAGAAGTTGAAGGGTATTCAGAGCTGGTAGAGGTTTGGGATTGCAAGGCGTCAAGTTAGCTTAAAGAGTCTCAGGTGCGTTTCATGGGGCGTTTGAAACTTGCCTTTGAGGCCATTGCAGGAGCCTCGCAAGGCGCCATCGAGGCAGTTCAAAAGCAGGAGCAGAGTGCCAGGCGCTTGCTGCGAGACTTGGCTAGTTTTTAAATGTTTAATGGCTCGGGCTTGCAAGATGTTGGATTTTGGTGACGTCACAGTTGCGATGAGAATATTGTTTTTCTCAGCTGATCCGACCGACCACTCTTTGAGATTGCTCTGATTCCAAGGTGGTCTGAACCTTACTGTGCCGGAGTACGACGTTATTCACAACGGCAGGCATGAGACATGGCATGACGCTGCGGGATATTGATCCTGACAGAGGGAGTTTAGCAAATTGCGTTTTGATGTGGGTTGGTGTCATGTGAGCAGAAAACTTGCACTCCCTTCCCAACGTCCCAACATCCCAAACCTGCTAGTGTGGCTTTGCTCCAAACCATCACGAAGTTTGGTCATGATGGGTGAGGCGACCCAGATTCTCAGCTTTCAGAGCATGTGACAATGTGATCCGTTGCGCCCGACTCCATGTGTGTTTGAATTGAGGCCTGGAAACGTGACGATCTCTGTGCAGATTCAAAGTCGGAACAAGACCGAGATTTTTGAAACCATTCAAGCGTTGCGTATGCACTTGAAGGACAGCTCTCGATGCCGAGCTTTTCTGCATTCTTTTGAGCTGTGAACTTTCCTTCGGATGAATCGATGGTGACCAGGAGACCTTGGGCGAAGAGGCTGCTGTGCATGTGCATGTGTTTCTCAGACGCAAAGCTGGATGGATTTAGGGAGGTGGAAAAAGTTCTTGAGCTCCCGACAGACACCAGTTGTTTAGAATTTCGAGGCATATTAGGGAAACAACGCCCTTTACGGCTACTGTATATCTGTATGGTTTCAAGAGTTGGCCTCCAGATTAATGTGATGAGCACAGCTAGACATTGAGAATTGAACACCTCAATGATGATTAGGTCTTATCAGGATGCTTAGGCGGATGCTTTGCACTACATGGCGACGTTTAGATCCAACCAAGACTAAATGAGGATGGCTATCCTGGGTGCCTATTTTGATTTTGTTCCGTTTGTACATACCTTTCATGAAAACAAAATTGAATGTTCATTGCTGTGCGCAGGATTTGAGTGTTGAACGAAGGGCCACTGTATTTACATAAGGAGTCATAGTGCTGCGGTGGCGGTGTCCGTTTGAGATGTCCCAATTTTGGCATTTGACAAGATTCCTCGCTGCATCACCCAAGGCGATCCATGGAAAATGCCACCGGAGGCATTTTCCGAGTGAATGCTTTATTGCCGAGCGCTGGACCAACGGAGGTGTCAAAACTGGCCGATGTGACTGCACAGGCTGGAGAGGGAGATGAGTCTACTTTGGCTGTGATTGTGAAAGAAATCAGTGCTAGAAAACTCCAAGCGTTTGAAGAGGGAAGCAGACTATGTAAAGAGCTTGCAGGAACAGCCCAGAAACACAAGCCTGCTTCTTGCTCTGGCCAATGCTTCGCAAACTGAATTTTCCGTCAAGACTGATCAAGACTGATGTCCACCACAAAGTATTTGACACATTTTTACACCTGACACAAATTGACACGTTCTATTTCTACCCGAGCAAGCCCGAGCCATGAATTCTTGGTTTTCAATCGTTTGTCCCGTTTGTTGCCGCCATCCTAACGCCTCCCGTTGTGTGTTGTTGGCACCGTCGCAGGCCATCCGTGATGTGCTTGGCAAGGTGGTCTCACAAGTCGATGAGGCACGTGTGGATTAGCCTTTCATATGCCTTCTTTTGATGTGTGATATCTTTAGTATTATCAGTATGTATCAGTTGCATCTTGTTTTTTTGTGGATGTGGAGACTGTTTCCTCCAAAAATCAGCCGTGCTGTGTGTGTGTGTGTGTGTGTGTGTGTGCAGGTTGAAGTCGACGGGAAAGATATGCAAAGTCCGCCGGAAGAAGGCCTCCCAATTAGAGCGGCTCGATTGCAAGCAAAGCATTGGTGGTCTTTCAGACTCCCAATCCATTCACGAAATAGAAATGCCTCTGTAAAGATTGTGATTGTTGCCAATCCTGGTGAATTCTGAGGCTGCGAAGCTCCCGAGCGATGAGGAGAAAGGGTCATATGGTGAGAAAAAAATATGCTTCAATGGCAGACTCTGCAAACAAAGTTTTTGGTGGATGAAACTTCCTTGTGAGAGGAAACACCAAATCCTTCCAAGCCAGGCGGGATACGTTTCACTTAACTGGTTCATCTTCAGGTCATTTACAAACTGCGTATTGGTGTCGAAATGCTTGGCAGGGAGCATGATTGCAAAAAAGACACATGAATGACCCTGCCTTTTTTTTTTTGCTAAGAGAAGGTCATCCTTGGTGGCACTTGGTTGGACCCCTGGGCTGCTTGCTGCTTGCAGTTTTGGCGGTTTTATTGGTTTGGCGCTCAAGGGTGGCTTTGAAGAGCAGAACCTGTTTCTTTTGAGATCAACAGCTTGAGACCTTGTGACCTGCAAAAACTCAGATTTGTACCAACGGTGTCAGAGCTGAAAGAGGCTGAGGCGTAACTGAGAGGCCCTCTAGATGCCTTTGGATTATTTTCAATCATGGGGTGGTGCAAGTACAAAAGATTTTTTTTTGATCAGATCAGTACTGTTTGGAGGATCGTCCCCTTCTTTGGTGCGAGGCCATGCTAGGGCAATGGGCAACCACCAAATCAATTGAGCCCGGCCTGTGTGGCACTGAAGGCCAAAAGAGACCTATGCAAAGGAGCAGTAAAAAGAGTGTTGTCCTCCCGGTGCTCATTTTGCTGAAACCAGGTACATTAATTTTGCAAACACCAACCCCTACTGCACATGCAAGATGATACAACAAAGGATTGAAAGGTGCAAAGGCCAAATTGTAGCCAGTTTTTCAATTTACTCAGCTCTTCTTAGGTCGACCTGGAGATCAAGTTGTCATTTGCATTCATTTACTGTATAAGTTACAAGAGCTCAAAGATTCACAGCACACTTTGTTTGCCCAGATATGAATGTCTACTATGCCTATCCTAACATCCGTGGTTGTCCAGACCTAAGTTTTTGTTCAGCCGAATCACAGAGCATCGATCGTTCCAGTTTCTAGGAGATGTGAGCGGGAACCAGAATCGCAGAGCAGAAAAACTTACTTCAGTAGATGTTGAGTGTTTACCAGTTTTCATGTCGTCCTCCTCCATGTGCTATTGTGAAACATGCTTGTGGCTTGTGTATTTCTCAATTTGCGGGACCTGAGGCCGCAACATTGAGACTGCAGCCATTGGCGCACGACTCTTTAGCAACTACACAGAGGTGTGGGACAAGGGGAAAGAAATGGAAAAAGCAACATGTCTTGCGGGACGAATGCCATTCAGAAGTCTTAGGATCTGATATAAAACAAAGGCATACAGTTGAACCACAAATTTGGGTGCAGTGCATTCTAGCCGTCTATGTGAGGTGGCGGTGGGAAATGCTGATGCTCCTATTGCTGGCTTCCTCAAGGTTCCCGGCCAGGGTCAAAATGACTTCTAAAAAATGGTAGAACAGTAGAACATGAATTTTTAAATTACACAGCAGAAAATTCGATGCCATGAAGACCATGGCATCATTCTAGAGATCATCCTGGGTTCATGTCAGAATCAGGATGCATACCTATGACTAAACCCCAGAGATCATGATATACGGAAAGCTTGATGCCTCCATTTGCAGATTCAGCCGCTGCTGAAGACAAAATATGCGGTCTGGCACCTAGTCTAAAAGTATACAAAAATTATTCAGTTGGAATGAACGCTTCCAACATCTTCCAAGTAGCTTGGTGAAATGGGACCCATTAAAACTACTCCTATTCTCCTTATCTTGGTCCTACTCTAGCCTCTTTGAGGTGCTTATGCACAACGATGCCAAGCCTGCCTGAGTTGTGGCACTGGAAATGAATTCTCCATGTTTGGTTTCAAGCTTCCTAGTGTAAGCATGAGCAATGTCAGGCATATCCGATGGAACGGGATTTTGCATGCGAACTCTACCGGGCGCTGGAGGTGGGGGAGTTTCACATTCATCGATTCATCGATCTTTGTTCTGACATGAGTTCAGTAGCTTTGGACACAGCTGACCTTTGTTCAATCCTTGTAAAGAGTCTTGGAAGATCTTCTTTGAGGCGAACCCACACTACCCCATCGCAGCACCGCAAATTTATGAGGCGGTCATTTCTTGTGAACATTTGGAAGCTCTTACAATCAGACTTTGTCAGGCTGGTTTCTGTTATGACCCTTATTCCATGCCAACCGTAAAGTGCTAGGCTGCCGGTGATCGCATCATCGTGCCACACGGGCTGGAGCCTTGAATCTGACTGCAGGGCCCAGTTGCCACTTTTTCGAGTTTTCTTTCATGTGATTTGCAAGGCATCACCAAAATCTGCATGTGCGGCCTTCACCCACAAGCAGCAATGGCGGGGCACCCACACTGAGAGTTACATAGCTGCTTCATTTTTGAGATTTGTGTTGTCATTGTCGTCACTTTCGTCCTGTGAGATGTCAGAATCCAAGCATCTGCGGATTGCCCTCAGCTTTTTCCATCACGCATCATCCATCATGCAACAAGTTTACTAGTCCAAGATATCAATGCAAACTAGGGATTCCAGTGCTAGAAAAGCAACTGCAAAAAAGCATTTCAACACATAGCATATTTCAACTTAAAGTAAGAAATCATACATTTGGAAGGATTTGACTTCAAGACCTCCGGAATGAGGGTTGTGCAGAATCCCCCTGATTATCCTTCTGAAGGGCTTGAATTCTTCAGGATGTTGTTTCCCTAAATCTCTCTTTTCTTGTGCTCCATGTCATGGTGCGACGCGGCCATTCTGAGAGTGCCCTTGGGAGGGGTGGATGTGGTGTTGAAATTATGGCTTTTGGCAGAAAGGTAGAAAGAGACTGTGTGGACCCCTGGCAGGTAGTGAATGGGTCACATCTGCACAGGCCTATGGAAACTTTTTGCCTGAAGTCAACAGGTGGGGTCTTGATTTGGTCTCCCCATGCCAAGCGTCAAACGTTCAGAGGGGCCGTTGTTCTCAAACAATGCAGCCAGGGCTCCCAACAAATCTCCAGAGCCGCGTGCGCGGCCGGTGGAGGTCAAGGAAAGGCGGCCACAGGAGGCGCTTTGCAGGGATGATGGGTTTCCCGTTGCGGGCTTTGAGAAGTTCAATGGATCCAGAAATGTGAAACACATTTCCTCTCACTCGCGTTGGACACTTCGTGTATTGGCCACTTTGCCTTGAGCTGTCTAGCTCATGAGACGTGGAAAAGGTGTGCGAGAGTTCCTGTCTTGCTTAGACTGCGAAACCTCTGCCATTGTACAATATTTGTTTTGGTCTCATGAAGTCTTGAGGCAAGTGTTTTCACCATGTGTTTCCTGCGTCAGGCAGGCGTGCAAGAGCGTGTTCAGCGCCCCTGGCAATTGCCTCTGCCTGCCCCAGGCGTCCGCTTGGCGGAGTGCCTCGTCTGCAAATCAGGTTTGGCTACACCTTGGTGAAGGACGAGCATGTAACCTATCCGACCGCCCTGGTGCGTGATTTTTGGGATGGTATTGTTCGCTGTAGCTTTAGCTCCGGGCTGACAAGACTGTCTCTTGTACATACAATTTGTTTTGAAGGGTCTTCAAAAAAGGTAACGTGGCATTGACAACAGGTTTGGCCGCCAAGCTGGGGTTCATGAGTGTTAAAAAAAAACGTCTAACTTATCCACAACTTGGCTCAAATTGTGCTTCAGCTACGGTGGGCGGCGGTCATCACTCGCAGAGCAGTGCGAATATTACAGCTCGACGTTCATCATCATCATCATCATCATCATCATCATCATCATCATCATCATCATCATCATCATCATCATCATCATCATCATCACGATCATCACCATCATCACGAAACAAGATCGTGGGACTTGCCATATATCCCCCTGATGCAATTGGTTTCCCTCTTAGGCGAACCAGACTCTCGTTTTGTTGGTGCTGCCTGTCAGGAATCAGGGAGCCCCGCTTCAAGACTACGCTGTGCCGTTCCCAGAAAAACATAGTGACCTAACTTGGGAACCAGAGGCAGTTACGTGAGCGTTTTAGAGTGATGCAGCTGAACATATTTTCCCTTTGTTCAACACTCACAGTGTGGATGCAAAATGCAGATCTAGCAGCATGAGGCAGCAGGAAAATATACAGGTTATTATGAATTACTATAACAAGAACCATCCTTGTGACTTGTGACCCAAGTATTTTTTATGTGCATACATGTCATTCCAAGATGGTGTCTAGTAGCTTTAGTGATTGAAGAAAATTGGTATGATGGTATACTTCAGATCTTTACACCAGCTTTGACAGGTATGTGGTATGTCATGGTCTTTTTTTAAACATAGATTTGTAATATTTGCCAATGTCATGTACGTCTTGAGGTGCAGCAACAGCTGATGCAGATGAATCTTCAGTTGCATCAGCAGCAGTTACAACTAGAGTTGTTGCAACGGCAGATGCAACAGCAGCAGATCATGGCGAGAGCGGTGGTCTCAGAGCGTTTGCCCACGATCTCGCCACGAAGTCGTTCCCTTTTTCCCTGCCAAGGTTTGGCAATCGCCCTGGGCACCGCGAAGTGGAAATCTCAGTGTGCTCAATGGGAATTAGAATTGGAGCAAGATTCCGAAATGGAGAAGTGCCCGGCAGCAGAGCATCAAGCTTTTTTTGAAACTGCTCCAAGGATACCGCGATGACTTGTGGTGATCCTTCTGAGAATAGGGTGGGAAGGGAGAGTTGGACCGGAACATGGAAAAACCTGAACAAAAACAACAGTTGAGTTGTGTTTCTATAGAGGACTCCACAGCTACTGTGCACGCTTGAGAAATTGAGAACTTGAAAGTACTTAGAATTGGGATTCAAACCGGGCATAGTATGTGGTTGGTACTAGTACAGGTTCTCGACAAATCATATTGTTGCTGGTGAAACTTACAAACGAGCATTATCCGCAATTGATTGTCCTTTTGTCTTGACGGGCTGTGTGCAACACTTATAGGCAAGATTTGCTTAATATCTCTTTGCAGCCTTGTTTCGTCCGCAGGAGAACTTCTGTTTACACTTGGCCTCTATACTCATTTATAGTATCCGCGTGTAAGAAACACGCGTCCAAACTCCACAAGGTTTGCAGTGTATTAATTCGTCTTGGCACCCCCAAAGGGCCGTGCGGAGGGTTTGTTCACTGCAGTGAGCAGTTATGACCACGACCCAAAACTGGGTCCTGAGTCGCAGACGAATGTGTTGGAAGGACATACAAAAAGGATCTGAAAAAAGTGCAATGCAGTCAAGCAGTCTTCACGAAAAGCGGTCAAGAATCCAGGTGCACTGTCTGCACTGTCCAATGTTTGTCAGGCTATCGCATCGATTATGACCTGAGCCTGAACCTGCTTACGCAGAGGAAGCCTGAGGAGCTATGAAGCACAATGTTGCAGACTCGCAAATACATGAACGATTCACCAGAGGTGTATGTAGACATATGTAGACAGTTTATAGGTTTTATAGGTATCAGTGTATCAGGTGTGTCATTTCTGGTCATTCGGAGGTGGTTTGCTCAGTTTTTGCAGGACTTCAAAGAGGGCCCTCAGGCACAACACTCGAAGCATCGAATGCGAAACGTGCCTATCGGATCCTATCGGCCTCTCACCCGATCGTTTCAAGCCGCAGGTCGACTTCCTGGAGGATCATGCCTTCTTCGCACGCAGTGACAGGTGCATTTCAGGGTTGTTGTGGGTTTAAGGAATTTTTCAACAACGGATTTTGCTGCGAAGGCTTGTTGGCTTAGCATGTGCGATTCAAGGTATCATGAACTCTTGGACCCAGCTGGATCTTTCACGCTGGAGTGACCTGTGTGTTTTTCTTGTGGTGGCCAGGCCACTTGAAAAGCAAGTGTTTGAAGTTAAGCTCAAGACCCTGTAGGAAGTGTTGGTAGGATGAACATATCAACAATATTCAACAAATTAGTAACATGGATTGTACAGGTATGATCTTTTCTGTGGACCTGTGGGCGTGGCGATGTAAAGGCTTGACATTGCGTTGTACTTGGCTAGCGGCTATCACTTTGATGAGGTACATGGACATGATCTTGAACATGCGATCTCGCAACACCTCCGCTTGGTACGTGCCGACGGCACGTTGCATCTTTGATGTAGACACCGCAAAGGTCCGTTGGGAGGCGCGGCAGGGTGCGTCATACTATGACGTTTCTACAGCTTACATCTAATGACTATATACATTTATACATACATCAGTACACATCATTCTCATCATCTCAAGCCAGCGACTGGGAAGGATGTCCCATACCTCGTGTACAAGCGCGGTGAGCAGATTGGACACCAGGCGCGGCAAGGATCGAGGCTGAACTTTCATCTGAAAAAAATGATTCTTCAACAGACGCTAGGTACGCAACTACCTCACCAACAAGCAGCTTGGCTTTCCTTTCCTTGAGAGATGGCCAAACTTTTTCTGACTGTTGAATCTGCAGCCCCATGATCGTTGCAGAACACCATTTGACCACTGTCGCCACAATATCTCAGAGGAGGCGATTGAAAGTGTTCTATAGGAGTTTTTACAAGCAATCATATTGTCAGCTCAAAATTACAAGGTAAAACTCTGCGGGCTCTTTGCATCATTTGGAGAACAGTCTTGGCATCATTGGCTTGTCAGTGGCAAATGGTTGTGTTGAGGTGGGGGGTTGAGTTCGTGAACACTGGCATTTGGAACTATGTGCGATACGTCATTCGACTCAGCAGAGTAGGAAACGCGAAAAAATTGTTGTTTCAGCAAACAACAGTTTCACTGTTGCATGACACCTTTTTGAATCATGGGTTGGTGAGAAGGTCGCTTATATGCAATCAGATGTCATATATCTTCTATTCCATACCAGCCGCAGCATCCAGCGGTTTTGAATATTCCTTCCGAAGGCCGACACGTAGCAGCCCCAAACAGGAGAGCATTCTGCGCATTTGATGCTTCGTTAAGGTGATGCTGGCTGATGTGGTCATCCGCGATGGCCTGCCAACTGAGTGGAAAGATCAGGCAGTTTGTATCCTTTCTGACGCCAGTGGTACTCTTCAGTCTCCCTTATGAATTTCAATGTTTCATCTATTGACATCTATTGAAATCTATTTTGCCTCTTAAGAAATTAAGCAAACAGATCAACAGCATCGGAACATAGACGCAGCTCCTGGAGGCAGCTGTTTTCTACAGTTGGTTTGAGTCTGTGGGCTTCAATCGTTGAGTTCTCAATGCCGAGTTTTCGATGTCAGTTCCCAACAGGAAAAGCATACTGTTATGGCATTTTTTCAGTTTTGTTTGACAGTGCGTCGTTGGGGAGTCAACACGAAGTTTTTGTATCGCTGAAACATGCGGCAGTAAGGTTACAACGGAGAATACCTACCGCAGTTCATTGAAGATCCTACCCCGGGTGTGGTGAACGTCTCCCGCACCATGAAGTGCGCTGATGTACTCTTTGGTTGGTGGGATTTGAAGTGACATAAATGAAGAGAGGACGGTGTCATTCAGGGCAGTTTTGCTCAAGGTCTGAAGGTCTCGGAAGGCTTCCGAGGGTTTTGGGATGGAGACACTTCGGGAGTTGCAGCCTTGCAGGTGGACATTACCCACAGATGTTCCCGAACATCGTGTGCCACCAAAGCTGGTAGCTGAGACTGGACGTCCATCTACAAGACAACTGGGAATTGTTTCAAGATGTTTGAAAGATCAACTTCTCACGACCATGGTGACCATGATTCCTTAATTAAATAGATCTCCAGTGGCGCATGTTGTGGGGAGCTATCAAGGAGCGCCATGGATGTTCTTCCCAAGCAGCCTCGTAAGAAGGCACATGGAACTGACACGGACAGTGAACAGGAGAGCTTAAAAGGCCCCCATTTTCCGTCCCATTTGGAGGTTGGTGCAATCGACATCTCCTTCAAAGAGCCTCATTTGCCCATTGGCGTCCGTGCCCTAAACATACTGAAGGCTGCTGACATTGACGTCAACAGTCGAAAATAGTTGAAAGTTGTTTCGAGCACTTTCGAGGTGAGGAAGAGCAGCTGCAATGCGCAGCAGCCGGACAGCTACCGCGAGTGTGGCATGGCTGTGCAGGACTGCCTGTGGACATGAGAGCACTGACCCAACTGATCTAGAGAGGTTGCAGAGTGGGAGAATATGCACCTAGGGTAGCGAGAAGAGCCTCTCAACGGTTTGGTGATTGTCACTTGTGTGGACAGGATGGTGACGAATGCACCTGTTTGACACTTAGTAGAGCTGGAAGAAACAGCAGCTTGATGATTTGAGTCCTTCGTTGGTTGGGTGATGTTGGAAGTCACTTCTTGAGGTTTCACCTATGTGGTCCCATTCAATCTCAAGACAACTCTGTACTTGGTATGGAGACCCAGATGTGCAGAATCTCCTGTTGACATTGGCAGCATGTGTACGGCTCGAGTCCAGTGTTGTTTCAAGAGCATCACGATGAGAAGATATTTTAAAGTGAGGTTTTTCGACATTACATTTGTTGAGTTGATGATTACATAGGACAAGCTGATGGCCTGGATGAAGCTTCCTGCTGGGAGACCCAGTGTTTGAATAAACCCTGAAGTTGGAAGTTGGGCTCCAGGACTTACCCTGGCAGCTCAGCGATTCATTTGGTTGATATGTTACCTCACTTCAAGACTGCTATTGTGAGCCTCTTGAAAGTCCAAAGTAAATGCCGTTCAAGCCATTCCTTCGACAGGCGCGGGCTTTCATGTACGGCCAGATGTACCTTGGTGTTTTTTTTGGGCATAGGGACAATGCATGCAAAGTGAGTCGTTGAAACTCTTATTCTCCACTGATCTCCAGTATGTCGACAAAAGATTCTCGCTTCAGGAAGTATTGGACTGTGCCAATTGACAAGAGCAAGGTTGACTTCTATTGCGACACCCATCAGGAGGAGCATCACCAATTCATTGGATTTTAGGCAATTCGGGGGCAAGACATGGTTTTTGCAAGGACTGCCTCTTCGAGGTATCCTTCTCGGAAAACGCCAAGGCCTGGGTTTAGCATGAGAACTTGTTCTGCTCATAATTTTGGAACAAAAGCTAAAGGAATGCTGGCAATTCTTTCCTGTTGATTGAGCCTTGTGGCTTTGATTGAAACTTGATTGAGCTACATGGTTGCACCGACCCTGGCAGATTCTACAGTGGTCCTGGTTTGGCGAATGGGTGCAGCTTGCGTTGTTTCTCCATTTACGGTTGTTGATTTTTGATTGCAAAGCACGCAGCAGCGTGAGCTTGGATGACTTTGGTGGGACACCTTGGAAGAACATTGTCCAAGCAGCGTTTCCATCATGTAAATTCACAGAATTCACATTTTCAACTTGGGAACAAGACCCTTGGGTTGGAACCAGGGGATCAGTCGGGTCACAAGTCAGTCTTCTTCTGCGTTTTCGAGCGCCTGGCCAGGATAAGACCAAATTCACACCTGAAGGTATTGCCATTGGTTTGGTTGCTCCCACAGACTTGAGAAGGGTTGGTTTCCAGGGGAGCAATTTTGGAAGCTTTGTCAACCCTACAGTTTGCTATACTCTGTAAATGCCGACTGTCTAGGAATGGTTGTCAGTGATGCTTCTACCAACTTTGTGTTTGCCAATCCTTTGCTGTTTCACAGCCTGCTGCATCAACCATTCCCTCTCACCAGTCAATTTACGACTATCCCATGTTGAATCGCATGGAGAGGATCAAATGTTTAACTTTGCTCATCCGCGTTAGTTCCTTGTGCTATCAATGTTTCCTCCCAGGTCTTGGCGGCGTTGATCTTTGCGCCAATCGCAGTTTCCAAGGTCAAAAGGGTCGGGTGCACCGTGGCAGGTCGATTTTAGATGATTTTGGGATGTCGCTCTTAGATATCATATATTGAAAATTAACTTCGTAGGTCTGGGTTGAACTTCATAGGGGTTCCACCAGAATCAGTCACGCCCAAACTCAGTATCTAAGATGGAATGCGGACAAGCTTGCATGATTTCCATTGATGATCTGCCATGATTCAGGACCGCAGCTCTCCAAAAAATGGGGAGACCAAAAGCCGAAGGCTGGGTCGATCAATTGGAGTATGACAAAATTCGAAATTGCCATTTCAGTTAGGATCCCCAAAAAAGCTCAATTCCATGGATGGGCCGCGATGCAGACGCCTGAGTTGTTCAGGGAAAAGGAGCATCAAAAGACGATGTAAAGCCGTGGAGAGCATTTTGCCGAGCTCATCTATGGTGCTACGCTCAGAGTTTAGATTCTTTGGTTTCACTCCGAAATCTTGTTATAGCATGTGCTGGGGATCACCGTCCCACCCCTTCACCATCCTGTGTTGTACTCTTGTTGCGAGGCTGATTCTCCATTAAAAGTCACCTACAAGCCATACATGGTAGCTGGCTATTTTCAGCTCCTGTGGCAGGCTGGTGCCATAGAATATTGAATACAAGTCTGCGGAACGGGGAGCCATAGCCAGTGGTTTGATGGAAACCCAAGAGGAACTTGCTGTTGTCAACACTCTTGAAGGCTCCTCGGTGCTGACTCAGATTTTATTGCACTGCTGTTTTCCAGAAAAAGCCTGCTCGAGGGCTTGATTGCTTTCGTTTTGCTCTCATTGCTTCTCTGCTTGAGTCAAATTGACTTGAGATCCCGAATGAAAGCTTGGAGACAGGGCCAAGAGGTCAGTGAGTCAGTGAATCTTCTTCCGGAATCCTGCATCAGGATCATGCAACAGGCATCAGATGTAGTATGCAATGACCCCAGACAAAGTCTTCGAGCACGGGTGCAAAGCTGTTGGGACAAGGTGCCTTGTCATCTGTCCCTGGGGCTCTGCTCAAGTATCTCTTACCCCCCCTTCCTTCTGGGCCTCCCGAAACACATGGAAGCAGAGGGTTGTTAAAGAAGTTCAACGGATTTCATTTTGGCCAAAAAAACACAGGCACTGCTGATGGACAACCAAAATTTTGCCAATTTCAAGATTTTATTGCTTTTCAATACATGAACAGTCTTCTCTTTGTGCACTCTGACGGGTCCAGATGACTTTTGATCCGGTGCCGGTGCACGACCGGCCCGGTGGGGAAAAAGCTGGAATGGGCCGCCCAAATTCGCAGACTGCACAGACCAATGCGAGAAGACCAAAAGACAAAGGCTGTCAGGGTCTTTCCTCAACAGTAACCTGGGAGTACAAACATGCTGTTAATTAAGGGGTCCTATTTCCGTAGCAAATTATTACTTTTCTGGGATATTCTGTGATTAGTTATGATTAAGTATAATTTACTGTAATAGAACGTGGTTCATCCAAGAATCACATTATGCAAAATCATGTCCCGCCGATATCCGTTTTCAGGTTTTGCCAGTTCAGAGCTTCGGATTTCAAGACCGGCTTCAATGGTAAATCAATTTTTGAGAGCAAGTTGCTTGGCTACCCACGTTAACCAGTTTCACGTGTGATTTTCTCCGTAAGAAAAATCATATGTTGACTGATTTTGGGTGGATCTAGATACAGATTCTACTCTCGCCCATCTGTTATGCACAGGGTCATCCACTAGATTTTTCAACCGGCAGCACGATTTATGGTTTGGCTTCTGAACCCCTCGCGGGCTGAGTTATCATCAAATCAAATTCGCACATGCATGTGCATATACACATACATACAAAGATCAATCAAGTCAAGAAAGCAGTTTCCCTTTACTTGGGTGCAGTAGAGGTTCCAACCAAATCGGTTTTTTGGAGTCCTTTTTTGCATTCAAGATGCACCATTTCAAACCACTAAAGTGGGTGTTTGGCCCGGGGTCAAGCGTTGACCGTCCAACAAATTGGCTAAGACAAAGTAGCAATGGCTTTCTTTTCGTCTGCCTTGAGATTGGGCTTGTGGAAGCAATCCATTGCAGGGGGACTCAGAGAGTTCAGTCCGCTGCAATCATTGAAGGTGACTGGGACAGATCTCAAATCCCTCCACGTTTTGGTGCATTTCTTTCTGGCTGTATCGATTTTCGAATTGGTTGCAAGGTGCGATGTGCTGACAATACAGGTATCATCAAGGCTTGCATCATTGGTCTAGGTCGGAGGCCTATGGGAAAAGGTTCAACCGAGCTTCCTGTGAAGCTTTGTAATTTAAGACCTTGGACGTCTTTGATGGTTGACTTTAGACAACGTGTTGTCTCAAGGCTCTAGACTCATTTTGATCCACATCCAAGGTCGGAATAAATGGGGCACTGGAAAGATCGGAGATCGCATACGAGTCAGTGCCTGGACTCTCAGATCAAACCAGATTTGAATTCCAGAAGAGGTGAGACATTGCACTTTGATGCAAGGTCCGTGACAAGCATGATTTCTACAAGGCTCGAAAAAGTATCAAGAGTCAAGAGTTCGCTCTTTGCACAAGTCTTTATATATAAAACTTTTGTGGCAGAGCGGCCGCTGCTCTCTTTGACATGCTCCTTTCCAATGGCATTCAAGTGCTGACCCCCTCTCGTCTTCTGTTAAACAGCTTTGTGAAGCCAGCTTTGTCATCCAGGGAGAACAGATGCCAAAAGCAATCATTGCCAGAACCCGTAAGGACAAACGGTCAATTTGTGAGGGTTGAGAGACTTGAACAAGTGATGCCCTTTCAACAGATGCTGATTCTCCAGGAGAGGAATCGTCTTGCCTGCTTGCTTGGACTCCCGAGTTTCTGATCTTCACCCTGGCAAGACTTCTGCCGAGTGAGAGATGTATCCCAGCAACACCATTTCTTTGATGCAGATTTCAAGAATTAATCATCTCCGCCGGAAGTCCCGTTTCCGAAGTAGAAATGACTGACACCGCTTTGGTTTTCGACACATCATCGTAGCCAGGCAAAGATGGCAGCTACATCAAGTTCGACGAGAACGCGTTTGTCGTCATCTCCAAGAACAAAGTCCCTTGTTGCAGTACAGTACAGAATCACTTAGCGCACCTACTATGTGTTTCCTACTTAGAGAGTAAAGAACATGAGCAATTCGCCTGGTTGGGAGCAACCATTCCCGGTAAGTTTATAATCTGTTTGTTGTGGATCTGAATGTGCCTATTCAAGCAGGGTTGCTTGCCTTTGGCCAGTTTAGTGGGTTCTGTGAATTGTAGTTGGAATGAGAAAGCTAAGTTTTGCATGGTAGGACCGATGAGTCTTAACGTTTAAAGTTTAAAGCCATATTCCTGCAGCGTGTGCTAGAAAAGTATCAGGTTACTGCATCCTCCAACCTGACTTGTCATCGCCAAGGCAAAAGGCTCCAAAATCAAAGGGCCATTGTCCTATGAGATCCAAAACAATTGTGGCGCCCGGCAAAGTTGAAGCGAATTTGACGATGAAAACTGTGTTCGGCCCATCTTTGCCAGGCAAGTCCTTGGCCCGATGGATTTTCTGACCTCCCGGACATGCGGTTTCACCGGAAAACATAGAACGCTTTGGGAGTTTGTTGGAGACTGTTGGATGTTGGTTGAAGTTGTTGTTTTGTTTGACTGATGATGAATTTTATTTTGACTTGACTCAGACTCAATGGTTTGGAAGATGTTGCCTGCTTTTGGGATTCTGGTAAACTTGGGTCGCTGTGGATCAAATCGCATGGCCATAGCATGGGATGGTTGAGAGCCCTATTATGACAGGACGCAAGTTTGGGCATCATGCATCACTCCAACCAGTTCCAAGGAAGTGGCTAGTCCGATAGCCAATAGCCAGTCCATTATGAGCAAGTGTACAAAGCGTCATTGCAGCCAAGCAAGAAACAACACGCAAAACGGAGAACACAAACAAAATAACTTAATAACACATCTTTGGGGTTGATTTGGGAACAACCCATGGCAGAAGAGTTCTTACAGGCTGTCATTGCTTTCAGATGCTTTCAGTGTTTTCTTGTTGACTTCTCTTTTTGTCGAGTTGAAGATGTGTTTATTTTGCCAAAGTTTGATAAATCCCGGGATGTGGGATAGCAACTTTTTGTCAGGGCGAGGCGCAGCCGCCACCTCCACCAGAGGAGGACACAGACTCGTCCAAGGTTGAAGTGTTGCAATACTGGATTTGTGACATGAATGGCCATATGATTCATATTGTGAATATATGATATATTCCAATCACGAAAGCGGACCTCAATGTCGCGTAAGAGCATAAAAGAAGAGGGATCAACCACTGCACAGAGTGGCTCCTCTTTGTGATTCTAATCTCTCAAATCCAGGAGCCTCGGAGGGATTCTGACCGTCGAGAGGAGACTCTCAAGTTGTGCAAGAGTTCATATGGAAGGAAGAAAGGATATAGTGAGAGTCATACCATTTAAATTTCTCATAGTTTCTCTGGTATTGAATTTAAATGTGTTTTGCGGGATGTAGGCGTTTAAGATTGTGTAACACAGCATCCAGTCACATTTGTCGTCCCCGAATGCGCATCCTGCTACAGGATGCAAGGTAGCTTCTGAAAAATTATATATATACCCGTATACAGTTCTTGTGATGTTTCTCTTCAAGCGCTGCAAAATCTCTGTTGGTTTTCTTTCTTGCAGGCTGAGTGCTGTACGAATTTCTAATACACTTTTCTCCAATGGACCTCGTATCACTGCGTGTGCCGGATGTACAGGTCCGTAGTGAGTTTTTAACGCCCCATCCAACGCAAATTTGTCTTATCTAGTTTTACCTATCTCCTACATACTGTTGATCTTTCCTGGCTGAGATTTGGTGCTCAGACTTCTCAGTCTGCAGTTGCAAAAAGGAAGCACAGCAATGTCTTGCTTTGCTTTAGCGAAAGGAGCGCAGTCGCGGTCGACGCAGCCGGGACCGGCGGAGCCGAGACCGGCGCCGCAGCCGTGATCGCCGCAGTCGCGACAGGGACCGCCGACGCAGCAGGTTGGGGACACTCAGCACTGTGGAAATGCAAAATCCGAGATCCACTTGAAATGTTTTTTTCGATTTCGTTTGCTTGCATGAAAAACAAGGTCAAGGTGGTCATGCTAGACCCGCTTCGTCATACTATGTATTAAGATTGTACACAAATTGTTTTTGTTTCTGTTGATATGCTTCTGACCCGAGATCAATGGTCTCCGAATCCTTTGCTCGAAAGGTCACGTTCTCGACGCGGCAGAGGCGGCGGCTCCCTACAGGCCAGGCATCCAGTCATGGTGATACGGTGGACTTTTTTGCGGGCTCCTTGTGTGTTGAGAAGAAGACAGACTTCTTGTAGGTCAGCAGATGCATTTTGCCAAAAGAGCTTTAAGAAAACTTTAAACTTGGACATTGGATGCGATATGATGAAAATACCTCTCAGAGGAAGTTCACCCATTTGAAAGCACTAAAAACAAGACCCAATTTGAGGTGGATGTGAAACTTGAAGAAGTCATGCAGAGATGTGACAAAGTTGAACATTGGTGTTTGCCACCTTGAAATCAACGACTGCTTTGCCACTGTCCTTGGGCGCCTTCAGGACGAGCTCCGGGCTGATCGGGGCGAGGAACCGGAAGAGCAGCCTCCGGCGCCTCCCACAGAGGTGAGCGAATCATGCCATGAGAGCCATGACATGATTCGACAGCGATACCGTTACTTGTGTTACTTGTGTTAGGGAGTCATGACATGCTGCATGCTTCAGGCACCCCCAGCTCTACCACCTGAAGAACCCAAGCGAAAGAAGTCTCGATGGGACGAGGCCAAGCATGATGGGTTGGCAGTGCTTGAAAGATGTCTTGTGGAGCTACGCTTATCTCTTTTTGCAAGTCCAACAAACATAAAATCTTTGAATTGACCCATGGAACAGAGGCAAGCAGTGTCAAAAACAGTCAGTTGTACTTCACGATGTCCCAATAGTCGTCGACTAGAAACATATGTTGGAGTTTTAACCACGCAGGAATTTCCCCGTAGTTGATGTTGAAGAGGGCACGATAATCCCGGTTCATATTGATTTACTATTGACCTTGATGGTACATTTTGATTCAATCTCATTGAAATCAACCACATGTGTCACTTTAGTCTTTCTTCAAATCAAACAGGTTCTTAACATTGCTCATGTGTAGGAAGCTTGTGCTCTTAAACTCGCGCGAGGAAGATCCCTTGGCTGCAGCAGGAATCCCTGATTGGCTCCGGGACCAGTTCGCAGTCCCCAAACTTCCGCCTGAGCCCGTGGTGCGATCTGGCCAGCGCAAGGTAAAGGTGCATCGGGCGATGGCCGGAAGATCCAAATTGGTACACAAATTGAATGATTTTCATGGACTCTTTGACTCGTTGCTTTTTGTCCATTGTTGGTTCATTCTTCATCACTCTTGCTATGTACTTCTATTATTTACCTAAGTTTGCAGCTTGCTTCAATGGATTCTGGCTGTTTGCACCATTTGTTCTGCTCGAAATATACGCTATCAGGTGCCTCAGCATTGTGTTGGCAGAGTTCTGGGCAAAATGGGGGCTACGATCAATGAGATCCAAGAGGCTTCCAACACCGACATCAAAATGAATCAGGAGCAAGGGTGCAGCTGAGCGAAGCTTACTGGCGACTCATCATGGAAGGTGCTCTAAACACTCATGGGTCTAAAAACACCTTAGAGGTTGAATGGTATGACGGTATGACTGACTTTTTTTTTGTTGCTGTACACCCTTTTACACCAGAATTTGTGCAAGACATGTTGTCGCTTTTGAAGATTTGATATTTTGATGAACATGGACGGGATCCACAGATTTTTACATGATGAGAAGCGATGGGTGTTGTCCCAGGGTCCGATCCACAAATCATCTCTTTTTTGATTTCATTTGACCATACTACAGGGTTCGCAACTTCAGAGTTCCAGAGTTCACGGCGATATAACGGCATGAGAATTTGCCCTTGCATCAGGACACCAAGGAAGCAGGCTACAGTTATGCTGGTTGCCCTAGATTGCTGATGACTGCTGACTTTGCTAGATTTGGTGGGTTCATGTTTTTTTTTCGCTGCAAGATCTTGAAATCGCCTTTTGTTCAAGGCCATCCTCACCAGCATTAAAAACGTCGAGGGCGACCTCGACACAGCTGAGCGTCTCATCAATGAGAAGATTGCAGGCCGGCAATCAAAGTTGTGTGCTGCCCATCTTCAGTCTATAGATCAAAAAGCATCAAGTCTTCAAATATGCTGTTGAAATTGTGTACAAGCGCTCCCAGTGAGGTTTTGCTAACGAGAAACAAGGAGGACAAGGTGGTGGAGGTGGTGGTGGTGGTGGGGGCAGTTGGGAAGCCTAGTGCGTCCGCTGTTGATGGAGACTGCCTTGCCTCACTTGTATCACTCCCAGGAATGGCTCAGTTGCCAACACCTGCTGGCAGCGAGACCAGGGTGCGCAGGGTACTCGCGGAATTCAAGTCGCTCCAGTCTGGTTGAAGGGGATGAAGGTAAGATATTCATCATTCATCCGTTTTGTACCTTGGATTGGCATGCAGGAGATGCGGGTGGAGAAGGCATGGACCCCAAGTCTTCCCATTTGGTGCCGATTTTCAGAGTCATGAAGTTCCACTTTTTGCGTCCAGAAAACCGGATGGGAGCATCCTTGAGGCTCATGTTGGCACCTTGATTGGCAAGGGTGGAGAAGCCATCAGGATGATGACCTCCGAAGCCGGGTGTAACATTCAAATTGCTCGGAGCCTGAGGAAGAAGCGGAATTGCTTTGGGTCACTCATTTTGTTGAGGCTACTGTCAACTGTGTAGATGTCTGTTTTCAATCAGAAGATGTCAGTTCTTGTACTTGATTTACACGTCTATGGACATTGTCTTCTGACGTTCATTTCTTTTGGCTGGGATGTACAGCACCAAACAGTTAAGACACTTATACGCCTGTACATGCATTTGCGTGTGATTCATTTCATTTCTATTACTGTATGGATGAATTTTCAGACAGGAGTCTTGAAGCCAAACAATGTTCTCCATAGTCACCAGCACGAAATTCAAACGAATCGAATTCATGTCATTCTGCAATTTATTTTATTCCTGTTTTTTTTCCCCATCAACCCCAAAAATGAGGCCCAAACAACGAATGAGGTCACCGAGGTCCTTTCAATTCAGTTTTAGATCGGGGTTGATTTTGCGACCAAGGATCAGAGTCAAGAAGGAGGGCTAGCCACTGTTTCTTGGTGACATCAACAGCACAAGCCGGCATTTTGGGACCCGATTTTCGATATGTAATATGCATGAACAAACAGCTAAACTGCAAGGTGTGTCTTAGGTCCCAAGTGTCCATCGGAAAGAAATGTAGCAAGGAGTGCCTTTGAAGAAAGATGCCTCAAGAGTCCACCCTGGAAAATCTGACCCAGATACCAAAACTGTTGAGCCTTGGAAAAGGGAACTCCATCGAAATGTGGCTTATTTTTGGGATTGTTTTATTAAGACAGATGTATGATTTTCAAATTTTAAATCGAAACACCGAAGCTAATGGTGCCAGATTGTCCTTGGCCCTGGCTCAGCTGAACAAGTCCAGAAAGCAGAGGAGCTGATCCACGTGACTTGGCGAAGGACACGAACGACTCGAAATGCTTTGGAAATGTTTGTCTCCCATTCTGACAGGGAAGCAGTCTGCAACAGATTTTGTTGTACAAATCAACGCGTATTTGGTGTTTTATTTTGGTGCTGGCTTTGCAGATGGAAGAAGCAGAGGTTCGATGATTTCATTCAATTGCTGAGCTTATCAGTCAAGGCATGTTCACACCAAGGCCAAAATAGCAGAGAAATTTGGCAACAAGGCTCAAATGGGCTAGCACTGATTTTCATTCATACACCTGTGGTTTGGCTGTGTGTATTTCCGAGTTTGAAGGGGATTGCACCACAACAAACAATGCTTCAGGATGAAGACAGGCAGTCTTCACAGGGCTTCACTGAAAGCATACTAGGGAAGCTTAGGTAGGGAGCCACATTGATCTAATAGTCAAAAAAAGTTGTGGATTGGAAAAACGACGAACTGGGGAAAAATTCCACCCAATAGACTTTGATCTCTTCAGCCTCTTCGGAAGCGCAACAGGCATGCGGGTCCAACTTGCATGTTCTGCGTTCTTTTCAGCAGTACTATTCAGGAGATATCAAATGGGCAATCCACATTTGAGGAACACTCGAAACGTCGAAGAGATTCATCAATCGGATTGTGATGGATGAGGCTTTCATATTTCCAGGTTTGCTTCACAATTTTTCAGCCACACCTTTTGACCGCAGGGTGGCGGACCAAGGTGGGTCAGGGGGAGAGGGCTTGGTGGTACGGCAGCTGGCTTTTTCCAATGTGAAGAATGAACATAGCTAGTTGACATTAGCCATCGCCAACTGCTAGGCCACCCATGGGATTGGGAAGACCACCAATGCCGCCACCGATGGGAGGTCATGCAGTCTCTGTTTGGGTCAATGTTGATTGGTGGAGATTCCGGCCTTTTGTTGTTTGATTTTGCAAGGAAAGTATGTTTGCTGCTTCTTGCACGCTTTGAATGGCAGATTGGTTGTACTTTGTGATATAACCATGAGATGCTGGATGATACTGGTAGCGTTTGCAATTCCTTTTGTTGTCTTCAAAATATGAGCAATGAAAAAAAACCTGGTTGGTTGGGTTATATAGGGGGTTATACTACCCAGTTGTATAGGGATTATAATACACCACTATAAGGATCCCTATTAACTATCCAGTATAACGGAAAGTAGTAGGGTTCTTTTCGTGGCTCAAATGAAATCGATAATGACGACTATGACGACTATGACGATGATGACGATGATGACGATGATGACGATGATGACAATGATGACGACGATGACGATGATGACAATGATGATGATGATGATGATGATGGTGGTGGTGGTGATGATGATGATGACGACTATGACGACTATGACGATGATGACGATGATGACGATGATGACGATGATGACAATGATGACAATGATGACGACGATGACGATGATGATGATGATGATGATGATGATGATGATGATGATGATGGTGGTGGTGGTGGTGATGATGATGATGAAGATGATGATGGTGGTGATGATTATGATGATGATGATGATGATGATGATGCTGATGATGATGATGATGGTGATGCTGATGATGTGATGATGATGATGATGATGGTGATGAGGATGACGACGATGATGATGCTGCTGTGCTGCTGATGATGATGATGATGATGATGATGATGATGATGATGATGATGATGATGATGATGCTGATGATGATGCTGCTGATGATGATGATGATGATGATGATGATGATGATGATGATGATGATGATGCTGATGATGATGCTGATGATGATGCTGCTGATGATGATGATGATGATGATGATGATGATGATGATGATGATGATGGTGATTGGTTTTGTATGGTTTTGTGCACACATCTTCACCAATTTTGCCATGGAAGAACGAGATTTGAATGCGGTGCATTGAGACTTGGAAGATCGGTCTTCAATCCTGCAATGGCCTGAAGCTTCAGGCATGTGTCCACCGCCAGCAGCGATCCCTCGACCGCCTTTGCCATTGAACCTGAGCCCTGGTTTGGCAGGCAGGAGTTCTGACCTTCCCACACTATCCCATGTTCACTGCACCGTGCTTTGCCTCACTATCCAACCTGCCAGGAAAAGGCTGTGGCCCAGCCACCCCTGGTTGCTGCGGAGGCTGCGGTTGTGGCTGCGGTGGTTGCGGAGGTGGCTGCGGTTGCGGAGGTGGCTGCGGCTGCGGAGGTGGCTGTGGTGGCGGCTGTTGCGGCAGTAGCATGGGCGGAGGGGGCTGCGGAAGCGGGCTGGGATGCAACAGCTATGGTTGTGGAGGCTGTGGTTATGGAGGACCTGCCCCCCCAGGAGGTCTTGGGAGCAGCAATCAAGGCTGTGGTTATGGAGGACCCGCGCCGCCAGGAGGTCTAGGAGGCAGCTGTGGTTATGGAGGACCCGCGCCGCCAGGAGGTCTGGGAGGCAGCAATCCTGGCTGTGGGGGTTGTCCTGGATATGGGGGCTGTGGTTGTCAAGGGATGGGTGGAGGTTGTGGATGTGGAGGATGCGGTTGTGGTTGTGGCAGTTGGGGGGGAAAAGGCGATGGCAAGCAATGGGGACAGCCTGGATGGTGAGTCCAATGAGTTTTGGGTGCGGTGTTCAGTACCGTGTCGCACAGCATGTACGACCGGAAAGGGCTTCTGCAGGTCCAGCTTGCTATGTCTAGCTCATGCAGATGGGTGACAGCATTGCCGCCAGATGTAAAACCAACCAAGATGTTCAAGAAATGAAATTGCTAGTCAGATGTTGTGCATGAAAGAATGTTTTCTCGGCAGCTTTGCTGGAAGTTTGTTAGGATTAGTGTGCTGGTCCGTACTACACTCCAGTAAGAATCAATCCTTGGCCGATCGGATCAAATCTATGTACCTGATGCCAAAATAAGATCAAATACTGTATATTATATTCTAGAAATAAAAACATTATAATTGTGTTTTTCATTAAATATCTCAATGCATAAACCGCGCCAAAAAATAGATAATTTGACATTGCAATAAAAATAAATAAAATACAATTAATTTATATTTGTTTTATTATGTACCGATATTATACATAAAATATTTTACCAGTAGTGCCCGGACAAGCCGGGGGCGGAAGTTTCCAAAAGGAAAAGAACTATATAGCACAGAAAGAATTTGCCTATAGAATGTGCGCAAGGCGACCGACCAGCGCGATGCCCAAATCATTTCTTTGCTGTGAACGAGCCTTCTGCCGTTCCATGGTGGTGATGTTTTGTGCTTTGAAGTGAAGTGTTTTGATGTCTTGATGTCTGTTGCGGGGTCAGGTCATGTGATGGTCACGTCATTTGATGCGATGTAATGGCTTGTGTTGTGTCATGTCACGTGATGCAATCCGATGTCATGGTGATGAGCTGTACTACTCCAGTACTACTCTGTACTACAAAGCACTACTCCAATACTACTCCGTACTACAAATACTACTCTGTACTACTCCAGTACTACCCTGTACTACAAAGTACTACTCAAGTACTACTCCAGTACTACCTTGTACTACAAAGTACTACTCCAGT
>DF242580.1:0-54605 GCA_000507305.1 Breviolum minutum Mf 1.05b.01
AAGGCCCACAATGCTAGCCACTGGCTGGGTGCAGTTTTTCAGGAGCCACAGTGGAAGCTTTTTTGGAGCTGGATAGCTATATGCTGGCTTTGCTGAAGCCTTTGGGCTTTCTGTCTTCCTGCCAGAGGACAAAGTCCCTGCAGTGGAGCAGAAATGCTAAGGAAGGCTTGTACATGGTGCCAGTAGAAGCCATCCTTGCCCCTTTGGTGTGGACAGCATCCAAAGCTGGTGTGGTTACAACCTTGTTGCCTCCACACTATAGTGCTCTGATTGGGCAAAAGCTGCAGGGCCCAACATGGAGCTTTAAGCTATATGGGGAATGAGCACCTAGTTGCTATCTCAGAGCCTCTTGGCTTCTGTAAGTCAGAGCTTTATGGCTATTGTAGGTTAAAGCCTTTTGGCTATTGTAGATTAGAGCCTTTTGGCTATTGTAAGTCAGAGCCTTTTGGCTATTGTAGGTTAGAGCCTTTTGCCTATTGTAAGTCAAAGCCTTTTGGCTATTCTACGTTAAAGCCTTTTGGCTATTGCAAGAGCCTTTTGGCTAGTGTAGGTAAACCTTTTTTTGTCTTGTAAGTAAAAATTTTTTGGCAAGGAACAAAAAACAATGTATTTTTCCCACATGGTGAGCAAAATGAAGCTAGCTGAATGATTTTTTTGGTGTCAGGGTTGTCACACACACATATGAAAAAAACATTACATTTCACCCCAAGTTAACTAGTTAGCTAAACAGGCTAACCCTTTAGCTAACTACCTGAGCTAAGCCTTCTAAAGTTCTTAAATGGTTATTACCAATTACTACACCACCAGCGGATCCAAGAAGGACATATCTTTTGAGCATTCGAATTTCTTGTGTGATGCGTTTGAATCTATTGGTGCGGTCTTCAGTATTGCGCTCGAGGTTGCGCTCATGTTCTTGCCAAAGAAGATGAAGATGTAAATTCCATTGATCCTGAAATCTGTTCGGAAGTCGCCATCGTTGTTGCCATTGGTAGAAAGTCTTTTGTCCTTGTTCCATCCATTGTTTTGACGATGGCCATGTGCAATCCTGTAAATTCAAATGAGAAAGTGTTGCGTTGGGAAATACTTCCAGCAACGGGGCAAAAAGATGTCCTGATGATCGAATATGTCTCTTCTCGAAAAAGCCTGGTCCACCACATTGACATGGTGGTTCGGAATCTGGATCCCATCCTCGCAAAAACCGGTGAAAATTGTGTGCCTTGGTCTTCCATGTCGGGTTCTTGATGTGAATGACGGAAGTGGTCGGAACGTGAAACCAAGGAAAAAGAGCCGAATGTTCATGTAAAAACTGACGTAGCCAGCTTCTGTGTGTCTCGTGATGGGCTATATGCTCAGTGAGTACAGTTGCATCGGGACATTGGTGGGTGGTTTGTGTCCGCCTCGGAATTCAATGGCCTTGGTCACCAATGTCGTGGCCTGAGTGCGGTGTGGTTCGTCAAGTTGTCCACAGTAGCGATACATGAGGTACACCAACGCCAAGGAGGTCATGTTGGATCGGAGGAGTTTGGCGACTTCCAATTTGTCTTTGGTGTTGCTACCAAGTCTGTATAGTAATTTGTATAGATCAGCTGGTCTGGTCCAAAGAACAGTGAGATTGCATTGGTCATTGGGTAGTTTGGGATCGTAGTACTTCTGAATCACGGTGTTTCCAATCAATCCTGTTGTAGAGGATGGCAGGCTGTATTGTTGAACATGAATACGAAGTTGTTTCAAAATCGGATTGCAATGTGGATGATTCAATTTGGGTTTGAAGTTCTTGATCAATTCCAGTTCATAGGCACGTAGTTCTCGATGATCAGTGATGTGTCGAAGTGGTGCCACAAAGTATCGATAAAAATTCTGCCTGGCATGCCAAATCCTGAGGGCAGGTTCATAAAAGGCGTCGAGACCACGTTCCAATTGGCTGTATTTTCGAATTCGGGATTGCTCCCTTTGCAGCGGAGAGTGGATGGTGGATCCAATATACCACCATGCTGGTTGATCTCTGTCAAGCGGAAGTCTGGCGTAAATCTGGCTGGGACAATGAAATTGGTCAAAACTGATCCACGGGTCAACCCCTAGGCTGATGATGTGCTCAAATTGTTTTGAATTAAGTGCAGATCGGATTGGCCGCAACAGACTCAAAGTGGCTACGAAGTGCTCCAAATGTACATACCTTTGCAGAAAAAATGCATCGGTCTGTTGGAAAAGCGGAACTTTGCCTAGGGACAACCATCGGCAAAGATTGTGGAGCAAATGCCTAACCTTTTCTGGGAAAGTGCAGCTGGTGAGCATGGTGATACTGTTGTAACGTTCACATAGTCATTGCCGAATCTCGTGCAAAATGCACAGGAGTTTGATGGCTTCACGAGGTTTGTATTTGGATGCCCTGGTTGGTTCCATGCCCCATTCCACCAAGTAGCGATTGATGCTTGGTTGTTGACCAAGGGGTAACTGATTGAGTTGTTCTTCAAGCTTCTTGGCAAGTTCGTCGAGTTTTCCGTGAATGGCGACATCATGGATCTTGGTCTTCATCCACGCGTTGATGGACTGAATCTGATGGTTGTTGGGTCCTTCGCACTCCAAAACTTTGAAGGAGGATCCGACTCGCATATTCTCCACCTGCTTGGCTGGTGTCTGTGGTGTGGTGCCAAATTGGAGTTGCCGTTGGGTATTCGGGAGTGGTTTGGTGGGTGGTGTAGGTGTAAACGTGGGTAGTTTGGTCGGGGCTGGTGGTTTGTGTAATCCAGGTTGCAAAGGAGAACGAAGATTCATCTGGCTGCTGGTTGTTCGACAAGGTGTGCGAGTACCCGATTCATCTGCTGGTGGTGCTTCGGAACCAATTTCGGCTTCTGGTTGGGAGTCGGCTGCGTCTTGTTGGGTTGGGTTGATCTGGCTGGCTCGAAGTTGGGCGTTCTCGGTCTCCAAGACTCGAAGGCGTTCTGTGAGATGTTCTGTCACGTTGGAGCCAACCATGGAGATCATGTAGTCCCCAACAACCTGGGTGAGTTTGGCACTAGCCATCTTCCTGTTCTCCCAAACTGTCAAGACGCACGGCATGTTGTTAGATGCTGCCACGGCTTGAAGGACCTGACTGAAGTCGATCCTGGAATCTCGTAGGTGTCAATGTAATGCTGTGCTGAAAAAAGCTTCTTGGCGTGATCTGAACATCTCCAAGTAGCAATTCTTCCCTGCTGCTATCTGTCTCAAACACCAATCATAGCTACTGTCTTGTAGCACTTGGATGAGGCGGATCTCGTGGACCGGAAGGTTGTCTATTCCCAATGTCCTGGAAGCGCTGGTACTGACAACTCGACGAGGGAGTGGCATGCCATACACTGTGTTGTAATCCAACATGTCTGAGGTAGGCTTCCAGTGTGAAGGAATCTTCCGGATGTCTTCAAACTGGGTTTGGTTGGTCGGAGGCCTGGATGTGGACTGAGGTTGACGTCGTCCTTGCCGGGGTGATCGGCGGCGAGATCGTGAACGGCTGTCGTGGGGTCGGGCATGTCTGGATGGACTTCTTGATCTTCTGCGACGGTCTTGTCGACGGTACATCGTGACGATATTGATGTTGACTGATCTTCGAAACTCAAAATTGCTGCGGAGCGAAGGGAGGGAATTCTCAGCACTGTTCTCAGAAAGAAACTATAACCTGAACCCAAGCAAACAACCGACAACAATCAACGGCAAGAGGGTTCTATAGGCTTAGCCCTGTGCCACATCAGTAAAAGCAACTATCTGCAGGGATCTTTTTTCGAAAGAAGACTGGCGTGGTACTCTAACAATCGGACTCTCATGTGTTCTTCAAGCTGGATTCACGCGGGTCCATGGTCCTCGTTGATAAAAATGTTTGTCACATAGGCATTGGTGATGTAACCTGAGACAAGCTTCTCGTTGTTCCGGTAGGCGTGGTCGAACACATTGACGGCAACGGTATGTGATGCCGTCTTCTTCTTCAACACAAAGATGACAGGGCATGAGACAGTACTGTCGGCTTTGGTAGTAATTCAAGCCTTGGTGGAGTAACCATAGCTTTCTAGGGCTCCAATCATGTATCACAGTACGTACATCTCGAAAGTCCTGGATGATATCATGCGATTCTCGATCTTCGATGTTGTGGTAAAAATTGGTGGATTCAGGTAGTCGGGGTGATGAGTCTCTCGGAGGTGTTCTGGGTAGGCGGTTGCCCTGAATGAACATCTGTGCTGTAGTGAGGTCCGTTGTAGGTCCGCAGCCGCGAGGATCCTTAGTGAAAAGGCATTCACGGATTGGATGTGCTTGTCTGGCCGTGTTGGTCCTTTGATGCGCGGATTGCCAATGTTCTGGGATAACTCTTTCTTTGTAGGCAATGTGAGGGTCTCCAAAATCAATGTCTTCTGGTTGAATTTCTCGGCAGACTCGTTCTCTTTCCATAGGATTGTGAGTGCCACAAGGGAACTGAACTAGTTGGTACTGGATGTCATTGGGACCACGAGGCGAGCGGCTATGCCGAGATCGAATACGGGAAGTCATGTTTGATCCAAACTTCATCAACAAAAAGGAAGAAAGCAAAACCAAAACCATGAACATCATGATCGGGGTGCTCAGCTTAGCCCCAGCTACAACTCTGAAGAAGTCGGCAGAGAAATTGTTTTCCGTAGTGGCCAAAATCGGAGAGGTGTGAAACAAGAACTACATTCGACGCCAATTGTTTGGCACGGAATCTGACTGAGATTGATCCACTAAGCCTCGAAGTGAAGTCAGCATAGTCTGCATGGTGCTGTGGATCTCTTGGCTTTCTTGCATAGTGTGGTAGTGATCTTGTCAAACTGAGTGTTCAGACTCTGGTGGGCCAATTGTAAGGTGTGGATGGCATTCCATAGTCGGCGGATCTCTTGTTCATGTTCGGCTCTGGTCATGAAGCCAAGGTCTTGTAGTTGACTGGCTGTACTTCCAGTTTCCTCTGGTTCCATATTGTTCTGTTCCAGTTGTGTAATGCGAGCTTCCAAATGTTTGATGGAGAAAGAGATGTGCTCCATGTTCATGTTGTCCACTGTTGGAACCAAGGTGGCCTGCGCAATGGTTGCAGGCGTGGTGGTTTGTTCCTGAGGTGCAGTAACTGGAGGATCTTCGCTGAGGTGTGCGATTTCTGCCGATGTGGTCGTCATGGCGTCGAGAAATCACGGATGGTGCGTATCGTTATTCACAGAGGCTGAAACTACGCAAAGAGAAATGAAGTAAGAAAACAGTAAACCAAAACAGTCGGCAAGGGGGTGCTTAGCTTAGCCCCAGCTACAACGGTGGAGAGTCAAGATCGGTTTTTTGAAACTGTTTCGAAGCTGAGGTCTTCGCTTTGCGAGCCTGGTTCATAAGACTACGCGATATCAAAGAAAGTTTGAATGGCTCCAAGTTCAATAGGTTGTCTCCGTAAGGAGTCTTGATGATGTTGCCATAACCATTCAAGGAGTGTGGCAGTAGGAGGTCTTTCTGTAGTGGGACGTCTGCGATGTAGTTCTTGGAGGGCGAACCGTAACAGTTTGTCATCATCTTCTGTGTTTGCAGTAGCCATGAGGTGCAAGATACGAGCTCCCAAGTTTCTGTAATGTTGTCCATGAATTGGTCGGTGAGGACTTGTAGATCAAAAAGTGAGCGATGAAAGGCTTCTGGGAAATCTGGGATATTCCTATGAGGAGGTATGTTCTGTTGGTTGTTCTTAAACTCCTGAAGAATAAAGAAGAAGACCTTGGCGATGTGGTCCAAGAATTTGGTCTTCTGATGTACTGTCATCTGAGGTATGGGAATCTGATTCAAATTGTGTCGTAGGAGTGCATCGGAGTCTCGATGAGGTCTGGTCTGTTTTGTCCGACGGCTGCCTGGCATAGTATCAGTAGTAGGTCTTGTCAATGCACTATTCGCTGCAGTCGAAGTTCTTGGAGGTTCGGTGCATGAGGAAGTAGTTGCTGTTGATTGCGACATCATGGCGTCGGATGTGGAGTGGCGGGTGAACGGAACGTGAAAAGTAATAATCAGAAAGTAAAGGAAAACAGCGGAAACAACACAAAACAACAACCAACGTTTTTTGGGGTACTGAGCTTAGCCCCAGCTATATCGGCAAACGGACTTTGTTCTTTTTCGTCGAAGATCCCGTCCAAGGCGCGTTAAAGGAGTACAAAAATTGTACTGATTAGAAATTGGCATCATCGCTTGTAGATCGTGTCCGTGTAGCGGCTAAATGCCCCATCTTGCAAATCAGGATGCTTTTCAGTCCTGAACGTTTTCGGAAGGAAGAGCACGAAGGTGAATGTGTCGTTGGTCATGCGGAATCTGGTGACTGTCAAGGACTTCTTTCCAGGTCATGTCATAGTCAATGGCGCAGAATTCTCCATATGGAAATTCGGGAGTGTTGTATGGAGCTGTTTGAAGCCACATCTTGAAGTTTCTTTTCAAGATTCCAATGTGAAAGCATTCCCAGCAGATGACTTGGATGGCTTTTTTCACGAAGTCGACTTCCAATGTTTCCAGTTGTGATGCTGAAGTTATTGTCAGGATGTAGATCTGCTCCCAATTGATGACTACATTGTCGTTTCGGCATTCCGATACTCCTTCAGGTAGGATGCCAGTAAAGTCCACTGAAATGGCAAGGTCGACAGAATCTGAAAGGTTTGGTGTGTCTGTGGATCTGTCTTCAGCTGCTGCCATAGCGTAAGAAGAACGCGTCACACATGCGAGGGGAAAAACGGCTAGACAACTATGTCATCAGGATGAAACGGAAAGAAACTGACGTCATGAAACTGACGGGGTTCTGAGCTTAGCCCCAGCTACGATGGTATGCGGTCTTTGTTCTTTTCCAAAGGCCGTATAGAGTGTCTTCACTTCTGAACTAGAGTCGGACGGATTCGAACTACTCAAGGAAGGTCTGTCACTAATGAAATCGTCGGTGGTGTTGTCACTCTATTGGCGATTATTTGACTCACCTGCGTGTAGAGCTCGTCAATGAGTGACTGTTGTTGTTGGCAAAGAGCTTGAAGTTGGGTGTGAGAATCAATGAAGTCTTGGAAGTGAATCTGTAAATTGAGAACGCTTTGATCTAGTGCAGCTTGTCTGCGACGGATGTCAACGATGTCCGAGGCCTTGACCTCAGTCTCTTTCTCTTCAAGTTGTTGGTGAATAAGATCTTGTTGCTTCTGTAGATCGGACAGGATCTTCGAAAAGTGACACATGTTGTCACATACTGCGTCAACCTTGCCAAGTGCTGGTTCAAGTGTACGATTCACCTCCACGTTGAGCGAAACCAGCCGTGGTGAGAAGCCCGAGTTCGCAAGTAGATGACCAGCGCGGCTGAGTGGGGTGGTAGTCGAATCTCCGGCTGCCGCCATAGCAAGAGGTAGGAGGTAAGAAGGAAGCGCAGCACGGGTTCGTGTGAAAACAGCTATGTTAACCGAGCGAAATGAAAAAATGTGTGAAGGGTTCTGAGCTTAGCCCCAGCTACTCCGTGTGATATATGTGTTGATCAGGGGTTCTGAGCTTAGCCCCAGCTATGAAACAGCTGCCGACGGACTTTTCTGCCAACTCGTAGTGTCCAGAGTTGTCGTGTCGAAAGAAGCAAATCGGATCAAACCTGAGCGTCTCATGGGAGTGGCAAGTTGACTTCGGATCATTCATACTGAGATGCTCATCATAGTGCCAGAGTAGCCGAAAACCATCTAAACAGAGAAGCCCATTGTGGCCGCAAGGTGACTTCTTACCAACCATCTTCTGTCATGACCATGGACAATGTCGAAAAAGGGGGAAGCTGTGTACTCCCCTCCCACGCCACCTTGCACCACTTTGTAATGAGTCTGTTGGCGACTCTTGCCGATGCCATGGAAGATGAACGGTCTGTGGTTCATCTGCGAGTATTGTCTCGTGTGGACGATCTTGTTGATGCTGTGTTGAATGTAAAGATCTTTGGTGATGGAGGCATGAGTCAAACTTCCATCTATTCGACAATAAAAGCTCGGGCACCAATGGTACAAGGAGTTGTTCTCGTCAATTGTTGACGCTGGTCTGATTCCTCCTGCCAAAGCGATCTGCAGTGCTGAACTTGGATCAGTGGCATGTCCCCAACAGTAGTTTTTGCTAGGAAGTTCTCGTCCTTCTGAATTGACAAGGACTGGATGATCAGTCCATTTGTAGTAGCAAATCAGAATGTGTTTCTCTTCCTTCTGTTTGTTGATGAACTTGTATGCCAAGATCTTGTCGACGGTGTTTCTCCAATTTGGCCATTGAGAGAACGTCACTGTAAGGGTGTTGATCGCGGTTTGCCATGGACGTAGTTCTTCTCGTCGAATGTTTGCAGTCATTTTCTGAATCTTCTGGAAGATGTGATCCTGAAGGTAGGAATCAACGGCTGGTTGGGGAGGTTGTCGTGGGGTTGAGAGTTCGTGTGCCGCAAAGATGCGGCGGGTGCGGCTATTGGCGTCTGTCTTCCATCTGTCCAAAGCATGCCATAATTTGAACCAAAAGTCTTTGATTTTGGTTTTGCCTTGGCAGGCTTCCACCAATTGGTCACATTTCAGGTAGCAATACGGGTCTTGGATCCAAATGTTGACCATCTTGTGCGTGGTTTGTTGACAATGACTAAATTCTCGAATGGTGTAGTCAAGCCAAGGTACATAGATGTCCGTCTGTTGCAAGTTGTGGAGAGGACATTCTTGGGAGGAGAGGAATCGGAAAAGGATCGGATTGGTATCTCGGTCTGCACTGTCGAGGGTGATGCGGCATTGTCCATCTTTTTGTTGTTCCAGTGTGTAAGTCCATTGAGAGCCAGTGCGGGCTGGAACGCTGGAGTCTGACTGGCGTGGTTGTTCTGTTTCGGTGCCACTTTCTGATGGGTGCTGTTGACGAGGTCGAAGAAAGTCTGGGATGGGGAGAGGATCAGTGCGTTGTTCTCGACTTTCTCTGGGTGCGTTGGTCGAAATAGTTAGGCTGCGACCTCTGGGTGCTGGTGGGGTGCGGCTGTCTGAAGATGGAAGAACTTGTCCTTGTGGTTGGCAATATTGGATGTTGCTTGGAGGTTCTGCTTGGAATTGTGGTGGTCCTGAGGGATTGATGGATTGAACAATTCGGCAAAAGAAGTCTTGGTCTTCTTGTGGTGGAGCGCGGTTGAACTCGAATTGTACACTCCTGTTGGGATGAATGGTCATAGCTACTGGCGGGGGCTCGGCATGAAATGCTGGTAGAGGAACTCGACGAAGGATGGGAGGAGCATCTGTGTTGCGAAGGTTGTGCCCAGTAGCTAAATCTTGTTCATCGGCTCTTGATTGACTGCGTTCTTGGCTACGAGATCGATGTTGTGTATTGGGAGTCAATCGAAGAGAAGGAGTACCTTCACTGGGTTCTGCTCGTGGAAAGATCGAGAAGGGTGGTTGTGCGTCATGTCCACGATTGTCAGTGCGATCACGATCACGTGATCCTCTTCTTCTGCGTCGATCTCGACTTCGTGAATCTCTTGCCCGAGCTTTTGATCGAAGTTCACGCCTAAGAGAAACCTCTTTTAAGTGGTAAAAGACCTGACAAGTGGAAATGGTCCTGATCAACAAAAGTTGGGTCTGATGTCAAGCTAAGAGAAAGAGTAACGTAATCTGCAATTGTTCAGGAATGTCGAAACCTGTGTACAAAAACTGCACTCACAGCATCCAAATCTGAAGTCGAGCAAAACAGCAAATGACAAATGATAAAACTCAAGTGAAACTTCGACAGCAACTGAAACGTCAATCACGATTGCAAGAAAAAAAGAGGAAACTGAAACAGTAGTTTTCAACACAGACTCGACACGACAAGCAGGTCCATCGAAAACCTTCCAGACATATATTCAGGGTTGACACTAGGTCTTATAAGTGGCTGGAAGCCTCCCAACGCCAGAATGGCTCGTGAGTTCTTAAGTTCTGGTGCCCGACTGGCTGTAATGGCTCAGAGGGCCGGCTGTACGGCCTTTAATCCATGGCACAAAGGCCTCCCTGGTTCCGTTTGGAAACATCAACTGTGGTTTATCTGACCTGGACCTTCTCTGAAGGTCCATCCAGCCGGGATGACGTAGCACCCGGAGGACTGACACACACTGATGAGAGTTCTACATGTTTGTCTGGTGTAGTTCGAGGAAGAGAAAGGTTGTCTCATAGGCCTCTATTAACACAAACAATATTTTTTTTCCTAAATAGCCTGTCATCGGGGAGAAGTCGTAGACCAAGTTGTCATAGTTCGTCGAAGTGGAGTTCAAATGAAATTGGAAATTGGTCAAAAGTTCGACCGGAAACCAACGGAAATGATCGAAAATTCGACGGACATCAAACGGACATGTGTCGAAAGTTGGTCGGGAATCGATCGGACTGCAATCGAAATTTGCTGGGAAACACAGTATTGTAACAGCTTGTCAAAAGCTCAAAAAGTTCAAATTTGCAGGTACGTCTTCAAGGCGTCCCTCGAAGATATCACAATCTCAAACCACCGTCTTCGTTGGGCAGTGGATGGAATGAGATTCACTGCCCCCCTGCGAAGTGATAGTATCGAAAACGGGAGGATTCTCGAATTCCGGAGACCTCAAAACCTGAAAGACTAAAGTGTCATGAGTCGAAAAAACTGCGGTCGTCATTGTTTTCATCGAGGCGAGTTCGGAAGAGTCAACACCGTGCTCCTAGGTGTTTACACACACACACACACATGGCACAAAAATTGCTGAGGTTGGTAATTGTTTGGGCACATTGACTTTCCCAACCTTCCAAAGTCCGGCAAATGTTGATCAACTGCAGCACACCTTACCGGTCTGTGTCAAAGCCACCGAAGAGCACATGGAACCAAAGGTGGAGTTAGGATTATCAAGGACATGCAAGGGATGACATCCCTCCATCGCTTGGTTAAATAAACCGATTGCACCACCTCATGAAACTGTGCTCTGATTCAGGTGCAACCGTGGGACTCTCGAAGCTCTCGAAGTCCAACCTGGTACATGAGACACTCGGTGCCACACTGTCTTGATCTAACTCTCTCAGTCTCGGTGCCGTGAAAAGCTGAGACACCATGGACTTCCAATTGCTGCCAGCCCAGGGAAGGCCAATATGTTGAGATATAAATCTGACAAGTGCTAGAAAATGTTTAAAAGGAGACATAGTCAATGTTTACATGAATTATGATACTGTATAGTATAAACTGGAATATAAATAATACTGGATACTGGAAGCCAAATATCAAGTCTCAAGGAATTATCAAGAAGGGTTGATGTGTTTGAAAAAAGATTTTGAAGCATCAAACTTTGAAAAAGTAAAAAGAGGTGCCTCTCAACTAAGTAACTCTGAAATATTGAATGAGGTGGATGTTCAATGAAAAGAAAACGGCTGAACACAAATAAGAAAGAAGGGCAACGAGTTGTTTAGGAATCTTGCAATTTGATGCAATGATCTCGAAGCATCAGCTATCGATGGTTCTTACACGAAATATCTGCATGATATGAAATGCCTTCAAATACAGTCCTCCTTACTTGTACCCATTTAGGTTAGACGGTTGGATCTTTATTCTATAAAAAATGGTTTATAAGATAGATAAGCGGTAGAAAAAAACTCATTACAAAATGGAAAACCTGGGCATCTAATAAAATATACAAAAGGAGCAACCTTTGTAAAGGTCAGGTCCGGGGATCAAGGCTGGATTTCTATACAATAGAAATCTGAGACAAGATGTTCCCACAAACCATTTGGAACTTTATAAGATAGAAAAGTGATTCCTCTATAAAATAGAAATACCAGCATATATTTTGAGCTTCTCTCAACCATTTTACCTATGTACCCCCAAATTTTTTAAAAGCATACCTTGGCACGGCTATTCTGACGAGACATAGGCTCTCTGTTTTTATAAAGGAACCAGTAAGGGGGATGAAATACATCTTTCCCAAGCTCCCTCCGTGTGCCTCGAGCTGGCCCAGTGCCTCTGACACCCCACCAA
Organism: Breviolum minutum Mf 1.05b.01; assembly: GCA_000507305.1. NCBI lineage: Eukaryota > Dinophyceae > Suessiales > Symbiodiniaceae > Breviolum > Breviolum minutum. The sequence continues at coordinate 11,953 of DF242580.1, forward strand.
TGAAGTTTCAAGGGTCGAGTGCTGAGCACAGTTTTGGAAGTGAGGACTGACTCGGTATATCAATTCCGTCATCATCCGTCATTCTCTTGCTTCCAACAAAACCACAAAATACCCAAACCAACCAAAACGCATTCATTCAATATAAAATACCGTTCATAGCATCTCAAAACAGTCAAAGACTCCATTAAGTTCTCTGAATTCAGTTCAAGGTTATATATGGTTATATCACGTTGTTTTCACAAGATTCATTTGTTCATCCCTTGCGGGTCTTTGCCTGTACACACGCGGCCAACCTTGCACAGCGCAGCCAAGGCAACTAACACATTTTGACAGAGATGTCTTGCGCGTGCCTTGTGTATCCTTGTTGCTTTTCGTGTTGTCTCGGCCATAGATATCTACCCTTGTATACATGACATCAAAGTAATGTGTATAGTATTTACAAATGTATTTGGATATAATTGTATTAAACATACATAATATATATACATGTTTCGCTCAGGTTCATGTTCTATCAATATTCCAAACAAATAGAACAAAAATCAAACAGTGTAGTGAGACATAGTGAGACCTAAACACTTTTGAAGTACAACACACGTCAGAATCAGAATATCAAAACGCAGTCCGTGCCCTTGCAAAGTGTTTTGGGACCGGTGACCGGAGCTCAAGCACATTGGTTGAATTTGAGGCAGTTGCCCGCCCCTGAATTTTGTGGAGTGCGCAAACAGTTGTAAAGGGTGAGATTGGAATTGGTGGAAGATTATGCTGCTACCAGTAGGAAGCCCGGGGATGCATCAATCATTAAGTCGAAAATGATTTGCGCTCATCAGCTCCTCAGTCTAAGTCTGATCATGGACGTATATAATTGCAACACGTCATATATCAAAACAAATCAAAATAATTCAAAATGCGAGACGTTTCCGAGAGGGTCTGGGTCCAGAAGCAAGATGATCTGTGTCCACCCAGCTGGAGAGATTTGAAAACCCGGTGGAGACAGGTGTCTCTCAATGTCGGCATTTCACTACACCTTATCCTTGAGATACACTTTGCCACCCTCGATTGGTTGATCTAGTCCACCCATGTCCACCCAAGATTTGGCAAAACCAGCAAAAACGTTCAAAACACATTTAGTATACATTTGTCACAGAATCAAATTTCGGAAGAAAGGATCCTCATGGTCGAAACGTAGCAAATGGAGCAGTCTCTTATGCCGAAATTGAAATGTTGCAGCAACGACACGCCAAACAAACGACCTGCGCTTCCACAGGTGCATTGAACGCATCGAAGTTATACTCTGCTTCAAGCTCCTTCATGCAAACTGGATCAGACCGCTGGGCGCTTGAACATGATTCTACCATTGTCTACCTAACACCGCCGGTCAAACTTTAGTTTTGGAGTTTTGTAGCAAAAGAAAAGTGATTGAAATCTTGAAGACCTCAGACATGCACTGAACACCAGAAGGTACAAAGTCAATACCGCGAATCAATTCAAGAAGCAATGGCACATATGTTGTTGATTTGATGTACACTGAGCCTTAATTCTTGCCTATAACTTATAACTATCACTGTATATATTATTTATACATACCAGTATATTTATAAAATAATATCACATTGTGCACCTTGCCCCTTGCCCCTCGTTGTGCAAAAGAAATCCTTCATCAGGTGACACGAAGAAAACTTTGATTGGATAAACGATTCCATGAACCAGTGCCTTCAAGCTATGAACAGGTGCCGCAATCTCTCCGCGCTCCTGACCCTCAAAGGTCTGCGCCTGCGGGAAACTAGCGCTAGTGACTGTATGAAGGCATACTGGCATATAGCAACAGCTGGATCATTAAGGCAATACATCACATCAATTATTTTTAGATGCTTATACTATAGGTGTTTTCTTACTTCGTGCGGAAGCAAGAAGGCGCGGAAAACAGGTCAACCACAATAGAAGTAAAGGCCAAGTACAGGCCTGTTTGTGGGAAGGAACGCAGCACTGGAAGTGAAGGTGCTTGAAGCCAGTGATGGTTTCAAGATGTTTCTTCATGGGATAAGCTTGGGTGCCCTGGAATATTTGGAACAGGTTGAAGGCAGCTTGATGTTATGCAAAGCGGCTTTTCCGACCCATTCGGATATACATATAGTATAGCCCCTGCACATAAGCCATCCAAGTCCGATTCGTCTCTGCCTCTTCTCTTGCATCGAGGGCGAAATGCTCAGTACTCTGCCTTGGACGCTGCAAATTCTTTGCATGTAGTAATGTAGTTTAACGTAGTAATGCTAAAATCTCTGCAACGACTATTTTGTAATCTCGAAGGCTTGAAGCATTGTAGAGACATGTCCTGGCCCATGCTTGCCGTCTGATACAATCCAACCTGTGCCCACAAGACCCCGCTCAGTGCCCAACGCATCAACCTGACAGGTGACAAATCCCGCAAATGATGATACCATCTAGTACTGTAAAACTTCTGCTCTCTGCAGCTTTTAGTTCTTGAAGGGCTTTTCTCATGCTCGAAAAGTGATGAAGCTTATCTAAAGACGACAACAAGCAAAAGAATCATCCAATAAATGTACACCATGTTCCCCGGATTCGACAAACATGTCGTTTCTCCTCCAGGAGACTCTGGCCATAATCCAAAAAAATCAAATTTCTTCCTGACACGACCTTTCCCCACTTGCCACAACCTTTCCTTGAACGCCAGTGAATCAGACTCCCATCAAATATCATCAAATAATATGGAATCATCAGGCTTAAACCCTGAGGCTTCACAAAGCTGCACCTCACCAGAACTGCTTCGCAAAAGCCACATGACTCAGGATTTACAGATTGGGAGCCAACTTGCTGCGAGAAGCGCGGCAGGAGCCAATGCAAGAAAATGAATCCACTTTCGGCGCAAAGCGATGCAGGGTCCAAGTGATTCGTTCTGAATGGCATGAAGGGAACCCGATGGAATGACTGATATCATGAATGTAATAATGTGCTTGCAGATCTACCTGGCAATCCTTTTGTGACCCGTTTCGCATGGTTAAGTGACCCCTTCAACTGCTAAGTGAAAGTGAAATAGACTAACATAGGAGATATAAAGATCACTTTGAATCACCTGGATTCAACCGATACAAGACTGTGCATTCTTCAATTAAGTGTATCTATACTTTATGGCGCTGTATGATGTACAGTATTTTATAATTATGTACATTATATATTCACTATTTTCATAATAAACATAATAAGACCTATTCATCATAGTTGAAATCTATCGACATCTTTCGTATCAACATGGGACAGCGATCCTACCCCCAATGTTTCCCCTTGAAGACTGATGACAGGAGGCATACAAGCAAGCCAGGCTTCTGACATGCACGAATCGAGTTGATGGCTCTTAACTATCAAAAGACCAACGGGCGCACTTTGGAAGCCTCTTCTTCCTCACCTGGAAGAGCGAAGATGGATCTCGAACGCTTTCCTTCAGGGTTGGATGCAGACAACTTCAAAAACCTGTGAAACTGTTTGAAAACCTATCTCGACTGAATGTTTGCAATGTCCAATATCAAGATGTCTCATCATAATTGAATCATTGTATTCATTATTGTATTACTAGATTGCATTGAGAAAATATCAATGATTGGATATTATATATATATAGATGAATTTGCAACGAACGCAGCCAAGCAATACCAAGCAGCCTTCGCTGTCACTACTTTCCTCCTGCCAAAATTGCAGGTGCGGATGCGAAGTGGAAGAAACAAAGGCTACCAAAGCTCCAACACGAGAAAAAGATAGAAAAAGATGTAACAGGTAACAGGAAGAAACACACAAGTGTTGCGATCCTTTCCACCTCTTTCCACCTTTCTTAAAGAACTCAGTTCGACACGAAAACTCATGAAATAATGTGAAAGTAAAATGAGTAAGTATTCTGTCCAGGAATAAAGTCATTATGGCGAGCCAGTATGGGATTTTTTTCAGTTCAGTCCACTTTCAGTCCACTTTCAGTCCTTTGATCTGGAGCGCTGCTCAACGCCGTGCGGGCCTCAGTCCAAATTCCTTCATTTTATCTCTTCTACTTCCATATCTTCCATGTTAGTGCCAATAGTGCCAATGACTCAATGACTGTACATGTTCTATGATGTTCTATGCAATTCATCAGGAATGTCTTACTGCAATTCCAAAATGTTGGCCCAGTGTTTGGTTTCCTGCTAACACTGCATTGAGACCTCCACTGGAAAAATGACTGCGGTGACCGTGAAAATTCCTGAAAGGGCTGATCTCGCACAATCAATGACCGATAAGTTTCCAGCTTTCTACGTGAATTTACCTGTATGTGTAAACCTGTGTTTCTGGACATTTGCAATGATAACTCTTTGTGGAAACACAGTGAGATTGTTGATCAGGCTGAGTTAGACGCTCCTGGACACTCCCAGTCGCAAGATGATGAGATGAACATGGGGCTATGGGCATTGATATGCTTGGCTGGCCACCATCATCTTTTCCCCTGGTGTAACGGGACAAATCCTTGATTGAACACCTACATCTGATCAAGCTCCGTAAGACTTGTTATGACTGGCTTTGTTGCACTATGCCACTATGCCATGCATGCTACATAGTTGGCTTCATGTCTTGTCGAGGGATGATATACCCCTGCATTCAATGCAAGGAGCACAGTCAGGCAAACCACAAGGATCACACTGATATCTGATAAGATTGAGAAATTTGGGAAGCGTCGGGAAGTGACGTGAAAATGGATCCTGAGGCCTTTCCCGCAGCAAAACAAAGGACATCAAAGGACTATAGACACTGCTGCAAATCAATAAAGAATTATGCAGTTGACTTTTAACATAGCTTTACAATGCTTCACAGCTACTACAGTGACTACAGCTTTAGATACTGGAATCCAGTCATTCTGTGCAACCTTTGGCCACTACCCTCACTGAATATGTGTGAACTTGGGCCCTGGGGAGCACATAGAATGAGGTCCTTTGAAGGAAGAAGATTGAACACCCCGCAATAATCTGTGACATGCATTCGTGGAATCGGTGACCACTATGCACACTGTGAAAATTGTGAAATGAACAAATAACAATTGTATATTCCGATAAAGCTAAGATGTTTAAGACAACAAGATGCATAAACAATATACAAGAAAAGGCTAAAAAGAACAAAATTAAAAATGAGTAAATCAGTAAATCCAAATAAGAAAAGAATAGAAAAGAAGTAAGCTGCGTCTGTCCTGAAAGACATCACCGAAGTCAAAGAGGACGCCGAAGTTACGGAGGCTCTCCTTTGAATTGGGTTCGGCTGACGATTGAAGACCCACCCTGGTATTTTTGAGTTTCAGATCCCTTCAATTTCACTCCACTCAAATTCAATCAGCTTTCCCTTCGTGAAACAGCTTTCCAACTCCCTCGTGTCCAATTCTCTTTTTTACCCGTCCGTCCTGATGGAATTCCGTCGCACGTCCTTTGATGGTCGGCTCTTTTCTCCCCCTCCGTGGTCGCGGGTGGCGGAGCGACGGAAGCGGCGGCGGCACGGTGAGGATGGGGCAACCACGCCGTCTAAGATGCGCCGCAAGCGACTGGCCTGGAAACAGGAAACATATTGACATATGGGGTACTGTGATTGTAAAATTGTACAGCTATTCACTTCCAACAAAAACTACAAATCATTTGAACTGTGGCCATTGAATGAATACTCTAGTGCACATTACATATTCGCAGATCATGATTCTCAAATGGATTACGTATAATTAATTAATTTTGCCAGATCAACGTCTTGATTTGTTCCTTCTGAGTGTAACATCATCTGGTGTCATACAACCACACACCATCATAATATCCGAATAACGTAGTATCAATCATACGTAATGATGAGCACTGTCAACAAAAAAATATGAAAAACATTGAAAAACAATCATATAATCATATTACAGTGATATATGATGATAAAACAAGGGAAAAATGGCAGAACATGTTATGCGCATTTATGTGCAACATACGTGGATTCTGCATCGATCTTAACCCTAACATGTTATGTTCGCCTCTGACTCGCAGGTGCTCCATGGCCCAGGCCGCGAGATCGAACTCCTCCTTGACGGTGAACCCGGCGGTGCCACCGGTGAAAAAGGCTTCGATGGCTTCGAGGCGCCCGGAGCATCTGGGACGTCCAGGTGAACGTCATACGAATCACAGGGCACAATCTGCGGCCCAAGCGTCGCTGGCACCGCCACATTGCCCACGTCAGCTACGTTGCCCACTTCCCGCACTACAGGACTCGCCTGGAAGCGGACGAAAATGCTAGGGGAATCTTGGAGGTCGCTAATCTTTTGGAAAATATAATGATTACAGCATATTACAATGATATCACAGAATCTTACAACATCTCCCCTAGGAATCTCCCTACTAGTACTTCGAAAACGCTATAAAAGGCTGACATGTCATGTCATGTCTATCAGCGTGTTTCAGATCAGAATCCTGCCTCATCGATGAAAGTGGCTTCGGGCTGTTTGAGCTGCGTTCGAGCTTTCAAAGCTGCAACTTCGTCAGTTTCCGAATCGAAGTTTTCGAAGACAGTGGCGATCTGCCGGCACTGGGCGAATAACGTCGCCACGTAGCGCTCAACAAAGCTTTGGAAGCGAAAATCATCGCTCCGTATCATTGTAGGGATGCTGCCATAATCAAATGCCGCAAAATGCCACAAAACACGCAAGACACAAGAAACAATGTTAAACAACATTTGCCTCTTCAAACCGTTCAATATGAACATTACATAACATATTAGAATATATTATAGATATTAGAATCTATCATGAATCTATCAAATTGAATCGAGATCGACAAGGGCTGAGTTTAGTTCGACTCACAATAAAAACAGTCTTGTCTTTGAATGCTCATCATTTCATCTACTGTACTGACGGGCACATTCATAGATTCACAACTCTGGAACATACTCTGGAACATAAGGGTAGGGTCTATCAATGTCTATCAAATCCGATCTTGAACCAACAAACATCTTCGGTCTCCTCAGGATATGAAAAGATACAAACATGTTTGCAACAGTCGTGACGCCAAAATGGTGGATTTGTCCATCACAAGTATATAAGGCAGGCTCAGGCTCTGATAATATATTCTGAGATGGTCATGGTAGATGTTTCCGGACTCGCTGTTCCTGCACTTTTTCTTGATTTATAGCTGCTCTAGATTCTATATGCAAAGCATTACTGTATCCCTTTGGGATCTTGAACAAATTTCACCCCTTCAGGGTGGCAAGATTGAATTCGAAATCCAGAAGCATGTTTCAAGGATTCCAATCGAAAAAAAACGCGTTTGAATGACCAGCAGTGCACACATCTGAGGAGTGGAAGCCATGATGTTCAACGACAGGCTTTCTATAGCTTTCTTTAGAACCTTTGACATTTTCCATATTTTCCACATTTTCCACTCAATCATTGTCTGAATCATCACTGAAATCGTCTCGCACGATTCGTCCTAGTGAGAAGTCTCCCGCGTCAGTTTCTTTGGAGTAAAGTAGCATGAATCATGAAATTAGCTCTCCTCGACTGCCAGGAACAGTGACGGCTGGACCAGACTGCGGCTTAGAGCCTAGGAAACTGTTTCTCCACAAATCACTGATGTCATTGAAAGCAAGAAAATCTATGAAGATCTCACAAAAGCCCGTGATTCAAATGAGATTCAACAGTTGCCGAAGAAAAACCAGCTGAAGGATTCCAAAGAGGAATCACCCTGATATGTCTTCCCCAACAAAGCCTGAATCCCAATGCTGCTGACCATTGCTGACCTTTACATCAATCTTGATCACCTCTGAGGGGAAAACTTGCTCTTGCGCTTGTGGCACTTGACCTGACTTGTTTCTTGTTTCAATAGCAAGATCAATGCAGAAAGGCGAGACATGGTGACTGGTCTTGTCAAATACTTCTAAGGCTAAGGGTCAACGGGCGCTTCTTCTGCTTCTTTTCCGACTTTTCCAACATTGTGAAGGCACGTAGAACCTCAGCGTATCTTGCAGAAGACGTCAAGTTGGAATAGCGAAGGAAGGTCTGTAAATATCTGTAAACCGCAGTAAGATATTTAAGAGACACATGAAACACACAAGAGGGTGATGCGGGGAGTAAGTGAGTGAGCGTCTGGTTTCTGCAACACAGTGGAAAGAAAAACAGCATCTGCAACATATGGATCTGGGCTTCAAACAGGATTTGTCTTCTCTTCGTTTTCTGAGACCAGCTCAGAAGCACGTACCTTGGGCAAGGCAAGGAACTTCTCCATGCAACCGTCAGAATCCTGTTTGCCTTGCCTTCGCCATGCAGCCACGCATCTGCTTGTCGATGACATAAATCGTCCTCACAACTCAGCATTAGAAATACTCGTATCATATTCTGAAACCTGCTTAAGATGATGAGCTTTCAAAAATAACTTGATGTAATCTAGTTAACATCATTTACTGTAATCATGTTTGAGATCTGTGCGGTTGATTCTTGATTGTAAGCATAAGCTTTCTTGGTCGCTCCTGCTCTTCCGCTCCACAATTTTGGCCGGCATCCATGCTCCATGGGAAGCAGAGTAATACGAGACTTTTTCACCTACTACATACCTCGGTAGAAGAGATTCAAGAAATCGCACAACAAATCCACAATGATAAACCATGCTAAGCCAAGCAGCTGAGAACCAGCAAATTCAGCAGATGGATCCTGAACTTCCCAACACAACCGTTGCTGTTCGCAAAGTTCCAAAATTTCATAAACCCTCTCCTCCGGCGAGTCTGGCACGATCGGTGACCTCAAGGAGAAGGAATGACGTAGCAAGCTTGTGATTCAAGCAGATCAAGGAGCAAATTTCAGGTGAAACATAGTGAAACTCTATGAAACTCTGTCAATTGCGTGACTGGAAAGGTGCAAACGGCAACGTTTCGTGTAGCCGGTCTGAAGCCGCCTGTACAAATTTGGAGTGCACATTGCGGCTCTCTCTGTTGACTCTGTTCCTCTTGCAGTTCCACGCAGTTCCATAGCTTATCTCAAATGTTTTCTGATGTTTTCTGTATCGATGGGTGGATCCATGGCTTGTAACAAGCTAGACTCTGAAGTTGTGACAGAAAGCTGTTTCATTCCAATGTCACTTCAATGCCAAATTGCATGCAAATATATATATATATATATATATATATGCAAATATCAGCCTCGACAGATTTCTTTGAAGGGCTTTCTTCAAACCTGACACCAATATTCATTAACATCCGCTCGCATCTGCACACTCTTTGTTGAAAACACTCTTTGTGTTCCCAAGTTGAAGATACTCAAAGTATTGTGTGCGAAGGCAAAATGCGAAGCCAAGCAACATCTCCACTCTCTCCAACTCGTCTTCATCCAATACCGCCTGGTCCTCGACCTTCAGCGAGGCAGTTGAGGCAGTTGTGGCGCGTGGCTGAGACAAAAGGCCGAAAGGATGCCGAAAGGAGCTGACAACACCAACACGGCGAAGACGAAAACACTACCGGGTACTACCGTCCGAACGGATCGACACGGCTCGGAAACGGCCTCCTTTTGCGGTTTGATTGAGTCCTACAAAGAACACTCAACATTGTCAAATGATGAATGGACTGTCAATTTTGTAAATTGACAAGGAAAAACCGAAAAATATGTAAAAATATATACTATGAAATACTCAGGGTATGTTGACATGTCATCAATATTCATCTGTGTCCCGTCAGAGATATAAACAAACATGCCATCAACCTGTCCTCCGAAACTTGTGGTTCAACGACTTGTGATCGCTTTCCAAGGATCTCCTGCTCCAACATCAAAAGGGTGTCGAGCCTGACGCCAGGCACGTCAAAACAGAACGCAGCACCTCCAATCTATGCAATATTGATGAATGTTGTGCAAGATGTCCATTGCACGGCAATAGCTTTGAGCCAGATTTTCTAAGATGTCGGCTCTGGCTCTAACCCCCAGCCACCTGCATTTCGGTCAAGTTGCAATCAACCACACCTATACAGCTATGAGACATTTCCCAATCAAAGCATGTAAGTGCGGCACCTCCCCCTGGGGAGCCCTCCTCTTCCGTCTCCTGACATGCATCTCTGAAGACAACAAGTTGGATAAGTTGGATCGTTTTGAGTACCATGTCGTCATCCTGGCACTACAATATGCAATGCACATCCAACTATGCGTGCAAAATTTGCCAAGATTGGATAAACATGGATAAAATTAAATCAACCGGATTTCAAGACAACAAGGTGTCGACATAGTCATGCTACACAAGCCTTTTGTTCACAGAAGGTTTGTTGCACCTAGATGTCCCTCGAAATCGGGAGTCAAAAAGATCAATTGGCAACGTGTCCACAAAAGCAGGGGTATCGCGCATCATTTTCTTGATTAGGCACCGTTTTTCCAGATGAAATGTTTATGCACTATGGTGCAATACATGAAAAACACGCTTCTGCTGGTTGCGTGTAAGGTCTTTGTTCATGCAAACGGCCCGTTTCAAATTTGGCATCTCAATCAAGTTCCTAAGGCCCTAGCACCTCCAGGTGACCCTGTGTATCTATCCTCGTATAGTGTAAACTTCTGCCACCAAGCATAAGAGTTATTCAACGCTGCTCATGCCTTTTGAACGTGAAATGTTTGAAACACATATACCGGTATATCAAATATACAAAACATACATTGATGACATTTAGAATTCGAAGCATTCCTCTTCGACTCCTGCCTCGCAAAGCGCTTCAGCCTCCAAAATCCAAGGTGACATCTGACCACCCTGGAGATTTACAAAGAATTCACAAATTCAGCATTCACAAATTGTTTGAAATTTGCAGGTCAAGAATTCACTTTCACAAAGATTTGTTTGATCCAAGCGTCAAATCAATCGAAGCTCCCCTTCAAAGTGGCCCCGTAGATGCCGCTAGTGATGTATTTGTCATGTAAACATCAACGTTTTCCAGTCATTTGCCTTGAATTTACTCTTAGTAAAAATCCTTGCAAAGCATTCCGCGAAAAACGGCCTTTAGATGCCTTCGCTCGTCTTTTCTCAACATACATCAACATATACTCGATATACTTACTATTTAGTAAATGTTAAATGATCTAAATTTGCAGCAAAACCGTGTGCCTTCACGGGAGAGGCTACGCCAGAGCTGGCAACCGAGGCATCTGCTGATGCGACTCCACTACCGCCAGGGAAACCTGGAGTGTCCTGCAAAGATCAACGTGGTGCCTTCTGCAACAGCTTGCTCTCTTTCAATATGTCAAAAAGTATGTCTTAGTTTGCATGATTTTGCGCGATTTCACGTTTTTGATTGTTTTTGTGTGTTCTTTGATGTTGCTTGCTATTGTCCAGGAAGTCAGAGTGTGCACAGCCTGTACTTTGCCTTTCACTTGTCCAACACAAGGTTCTCTCGTCCAAATTGCAAAGTTCTTCAGCTTCAACCGAGCCACAACACCAAAGCCAGGCGTTCCCAGGCTGTGTGCTTGCGCCGCGCTGCCGCCTAGACCCCGCGTCAGCCGCATCCTGCGCGCGAAACAGGCAAAGCCAACGTCAAAGCTGCGAGAAATCAACGAACCGCAACTAACAACCCAACAATCAATTCACAATCAATCATTGTCCCATCATTCAACATCAGTCCCATCAATCAACTCTCACCATGCCTTGTCCCTTGCTGCGCCATAGAGTCACGCTGATCCTGTCGTAGTTTCATGAAATTATTTTGGAGTAAAGAAAGCCGCGGCAGGACGCTGCAAATTTTTACACATCAGATCTGAAAATTGTTCCAAGATGCTGCAAGACTAATTAGAAGCTATAGATATATCTGCACTTAGCTAGGCTACATGATTCAACGCTTTATTCATCTCAATGGTCATGTTAAGATCTGCTAAGAATATTCAAGATATGCATGTAAGACATTGTAAGACTCTAAGACTTCACAGTGATGCTTGACACATTTGCGAAGGCATGCTCCTCCCGAAGCTCTGCGAAGTCAAATGCGCGTCCAGGACTTCCTCCCTCACGGGAGTGCACCGTAGTGCCCATGCCTCATGTGTTCCACGTTGTTAAACACATTTCAACATGGTTTCTGACAATGACTTAATAACCTTCATACACTTTATATCATGACTTCACCGTATTTGTTAATCATGTACTGTTTATATGATTATACGATCATGGATCATCACTACAACATACGAGTACTAGGAACCTGATATCACTGATGAACCTCGACAGAAATCGGAAAAAAAAGGGGTCGAATAGACTCGCCGCCGAAGAAAGGCGAAGAGAAGTCTTGGAGCAAAGTGATGCAAATTCAAACAATCAAAAAGAAGATATAAAAAGCATTAAAAAATTTGCATGTCAACAACTTCGGCTTCGGCCTAACTCTCCACCAGCTCGCCACGCTGCTGCGCCGGTGCGAGGTGGGCTAGAGCCTGGGAGCATGAATGTTGAAAGGTCGAATTGTCAAATCGAGTTGAAATTACTTTGAAGATTGAAAATATCAACAGAAATATGGCAGAAAATGGAATGACAGGCCACATCTGCCCATCTATGGCCTCCTGGGGTTGATTCCCGTGGAGTTGGCTGCGGCGATAACTGAACAGGCGGCGGAGGGCTGCGTGGAAAACGCCTCACAGAAGTTACTCAACTTATGGACATCAAAACTCCAAGACCACTTGACATTATGCGAGAATCTGAGAACGCGCGCAAGCAAACACGATGAAAATTCTAAGGGCACACATTGGCACGCCCATCTTATGAGTTGGAATCAAGAAATGCCTAAAAAAGAACAAGGATAAGACAGGATTACAAAGAATTACAAAGAAACAATCAAAAACGGCAAGAAGCAACAATAAGAACCAATGCCACCAATACCAATCATTGGAGATTCTGAGGAACACACCGATGTTGCAAAGATTTGATCTGCTCTTCTTGTTTGATCCGGCAATTGTTGCGTCCCCAACGTGCCCAAGTGAGCAGAAGCAACCTTATACTGAAATCCGATGCCATCTGAGCGAGTCTAAAGATGTCCACAGGTTCTCAACTTATGGACGAGTGCTCAATATTCCACGGAGCTCATTTATCTGTATTATCGTCTGTGCAACGCTCACATATGTGCACATGCTGTATCAAAGCATAGTGAGGAACAAAGGTGGAAAAAGAATCCGATAGAAACACATTACCTCTCATCATCAGACTAAGCTGCGTGCAAATTCTATCATTCACGAGAGACTACATAATGATATGCAGTCATGTCACTGAGTGCTCGTTGACACTTTGACAGGTGGAAACGGCAGGTCTTCCACCTTTCAGCACAAAACCCTCAGAAAGCAAGGGCACTTGTCCAAATGACTATATCTAAAATCTAAAAAATGAAACGGAAACATCCAAACATGCCATGCAACATGGTTCTATTTAAACATCGTTGTGTCCAACTTTTGGACTTTTCGATCTCTTGCCTGTGGCTTGGACATCGGCGAGGTGATCTGGCACAAAAGGGGAGATGATGAAACGACATAACGCAAATGAAAAAACATCGCTTCTTTCACTGGACAATCCTAGACATGCACAGACTACAGTATGAGATTCAGATTGTTCAGGGAACCTCGTAAAGTGGCCGTGTTGACGGTGCTGAAATTGTTGACACCTCAAGGCAAAATCCACCATCATATCGCCAGCCTATCCGACAAAGTATTAGGTGTATATATATATATATGTTTCTTCTTCACATTCAGCTGTTGAAAGCACTCGCCCTCTTTTTCTTGCAAATGCGGGCTCTCTAGAATGTTGTGTGAGTGTAGCCATTTTGGCAACACAAATACCTCTGAAATTCGATCTGGCACAACGAAGTGATGCAAGTTGAGATGTAACACACTGGCAAAACAAAGTGATGCACGTCGAATGCAAAACAAAAGGTGGCCACCCCATGTGGCGGAGGGGCGGAGGTGGCCTTGAGATGTGAATGTTGCATGCCAAACATCCATTCATGTTTCTTCTTCACATTCAGCTGTTGAAAGCACTCGCCCTCTTTTTCTTGCAAATGCGGGCTCTCTAGAATGTTGTGTGAGTGTAGCCATTTTGGCAACACAAATACCTCTGAAATTCGATCTGGCACAACGAAGTGATGCAAGTTGAGATGTAACACACTGGCAAAACAAAGTGATGCACGTCGAATGCAAAACAAAAGGTGGCCACCCCATTCCAGCCCAACCTAGGTGTGAGGAGGGGAGGTGGTGGAGAAAAAACCGAATGAAATACGGTGCAGCCAGCACAGAATGGCGCGATGCCCCACTATGCTTGAATCTGTCTCCTTGCTTGGATATAATTTACCAGCAATGCCATCCCAGCTCCCCAGCCTGCTGAAAGAATATGGTACACCAAAAGCCCTGGAGATTTTACGGCATCTTTCAATTCCATGTTTGGTGGAAGTGCAGACCGTACTGTGTAGTCGATTTGGTAGATAACTTCATCAGCCAAACCTTCCAACAACAGCATGCAAAAATGAAAGACTTCCCGCAAGGTCAGGCGCACCAATCTTGCCAGGCATTTTGTGGTCACATGCATTATCGAAGGCCTTGCTAGTACGATCAACAAAACAAGGAGACACACATATTTCCAAAATGGGTGCACCAAGAGCTCCCAGATTATGGATTTGGCTGCAAGGAAGAACTTATGCCTGTGATTAATGACCGTAGCGTCTTTTGCACACACAACCTGATTTGGGCGCAGCGGTGCACAAGGAAGGGGATCGTCATTCCCTTCCAACTCAACTATGGTCAATTTTGCTTTGGCATACTTCCGTAGGGCGTCATCTGAGGGGTAACGCCTTGCAGCTCTTTTCAACTGTTCACCTGTGAGTTTTCTGAATTCAGTGCCATCTAGATTACCTCCGGTAACCTTTTTGTCACCAAAACGTTCGTCTAAGCTCTGCATTGATTGTCAAGTCTAACGTAGACTCGGCACCACTGGAGTAAAACCGTGTTATCTGATTTTTTTCAAACCAGAAAGGTCGGCAATACCCGTGACAGGCTCAGTAGCCCACACTAGTTGTAGACACATCAAAGCTAGCCTTTTGAGACGGGATACGGCTTCTGGCTTCAACTTATTCATGATCTGTGTGGACATGGCCAGCTGTATGTAGTGTTCCAAAGACCTTTCTACAGTCCACCTTCCTATGAACCTAAGCGTCCCTATAGAAACTCCCGCGCTGTAATAAGTTGTAGCACCTCCCGGCCTAAGGGATGCTGGTGTAAACTTACAATCCCCTAACTTAAGCTCAAGGATTAACTGCCTAAACCAATCAGCAAACACTTTTGGTCCCTTGGCCCATATGGTACGTACATCCCCCTCATTATGAATCTTCTCTAACCAACTAATTGCATTCCTGTTTCGCAGGAGCACAAACTGGTTATCCCCGAACTGTCTGCGATTCTTGGGTGATACAATTCGAATAGCAGCATGTTTTTCACAAAGCACGAAATTATTGGGCATTGCTATGTCCGAATGACGGAGGCGGAGTATTTCTCCTGGCCTGAGCAAACAGAAAAACCCTACTTCAATCAACACACTGAAGACGGTCCAGGCTTGACGCAACTTGTGATTTTTGGCCGTAGCTGCATGACCCCTTGCCAGACCAACCATGCAAAGCCAGATAGGCAAAGGTAATGGAGGACGCAGTCTACTTACTTTCTCCTCCTCCCATGTGCGGATTTGGGATCTTGCCCTTTATAACGGGAAAAAGGTGTTGTGCCCCCAGGATCGCATGCTTCACCAATGCCAACGGATTTTTCTTTCGATCTGCATGCTTTGCCATTACATATTCACCCAGTATTCCATCGACGCGATCTACACTTTTGCACCAACGTTCCAAAGAGTTACCAGTCTCTTGCTTACAATATGCATCCAGATCCTTTACGCCTGTCAAAAGCCTGATACGGTATGCTTGAGAGAAACGACTCAAACGAAACAACGCAGCCTTCTGCTTGGGATTGGTTGTTTCATGAAGATCCATCGGCAAAATAACACTATCATCAGGCTCCAAGGCTAAAAAAAAAAGTTTTGTCACCTCCATCTTTACATGCAATCATGCAAAACATGCACTATGAGCATCTGATTTGACCCTTTCTTAAAAAACTACGTGCACTGGTGGAATCATGACTTTTGGGATTAAGCATGCCGAAACGGGTCCGCGCGCGCGCGCCGTTTTATACTTGAAAATAGGTCCAAAACGGCGCGCGCGCGCGCGGACCCAACTTGTTGAAACATCAGTTTTCTTATCCATTTTTCACAAAACATGACCCTGTTATGTGGTGATACCCATGTTCAGCTCCGACATGGCTTGAGCATATGCATCACACAGTTGGATTGGATAGTGTCCTGCAAGTTCCGAACGACGCTTCCACCCCTGAGGAGTTCGAACACCCCCCACAGCATGAACATGAGAGCAAGTGCAAAGACATTTACGATGAAGGGATGATAGTGAGTCAACATTTCCAACTATACGTGTTGCTTTTTTACATGGGGCTAACTTACCATCATCATCACGCAACTTGAGTCCATACCGACACTGATCAAATGTCACTGAAAAACAATCGTCAAGTTCCAGTTCTTTCTTCATGGATTCCATACTCCAAACGTATGATGAGAGAGGATTTTCCAAAGTCCAGAAGTTGTTATGTCTCTCAAGTATATTAATAAGACACAATGTTCTGGCCAAAAGTAAGTTACCCTCAATCTCTCTAGCCAACGAACCATCACCCTGGGGACAGTGTGCCCTACGTGTACCACCGTTGGAGTGCTGGCATCTACTTTTAGCTTCTTAAACACTTTATCATTCAGAATATTCATGCTGTCTATCTTGACCTTTCCCTTTTTATACTCTAGAGGCTCCAGAACGTGAAAACAGCCCTTCAACCGCATGCGGCTGGTAAGTCTGCCTTTTCCAGCGAAAATCTCACGAAATGCAAGTCGCCCTTTCGGACCCACGGTTCGAGACGAGTCCGCAACTGATGTCCCTTGAACAACGGATGGCACGGCTTTCTGCTGTTCGCCCCCGAGTTCCTCACGCTTGCCAAGTGCGTTCTGATGAATCATCTTGGGGTTCTCCGAAGTTTTGGGGGTAACACTGCTGCTTTCGCTAAAAACTGGATCACCCAACTTAGACCTGGCTTCCCTTTCAAGCAAACACTGTTCCCCAATAGATCTAAATTGCCCCACAGCTTGCAGCACTTCCTTACCTAACAGCTTGTCATTATCACCAGTCAGGGGAGGTGGAATATCTTTATCTCTACTGGGATAATCAGCTGGATTGGCATGAGTACTGACCCAGAGATTCACCAAATGCAAGTCGCTGGCCAACAGCCACGGAACACAGCTACGCAACCTATGGTTAAGATTTTTACTGCTGGATCTACCTTTTGCAAAACAACCCACAACAACTCTGGAGTCACACAAGTTCACCACCCGAACGTTGCCGCCACGATTGTTTGCACGATCTTTCAATTCCTGCTTGACCATTTCAAGTTCCAGAATGTTGATGTGCTCTTTTTTCTTAAAAGACATGGATTGGGCAGCCGTCCAGTGGTGCATGTTGAGTGCATCCTCCAGGGCTTGCGGAGCGGCTTTCATGCAAGTAGGTGGGGGGAGACTATGTTTTTCCCAATCAAGCCTACAATGCTCACCTTTTGTTTCTGCGAACCGGTATAGGGTCTTTGCAAAAGCTTTAGAAGTAAGACAACTAGCCCTACCCCCCTTTTTGCTGCTTGCATCTGTGGCAGCCAAACACACGGAAACCGGGGTTCGGATGTTGGACTGGGCACATGGAAGTAACAACACAGCTGAAGCAATTTCATCCCTAATGTGATGGGGAAGTCTCCTTATTCCAGTTTCTGGCATCCTTTCAATGAAAAGATAAACATGATTGAAGATAGACATGCATTCACGCCTATGCATAAATGGGTGCACGAAACAACCAATTAGTTTTTGCAAGGCTTTCTTTGATGCATGCCCTTCCAACAACAACTGACAAGCTAGATACTCAATCTGCCGCAACTTTTCGTAAGGTGCACCAACACGTCCTGTTGTTGAAGACACTGCAGTGCCCCAAGCTTTAAACTCATAAGACTTATTGATGGCCTTTTTCTCTGAAGTGGGCAGACCGAGTTCTTTATAACGCTTACGGGATGCCTCCAACAAAACCTCGTCTTCTTGCTTAGTTCGGGAACGTCTCTTCTTTGAATCTAGGACTTGAAACACAAGGTGATCGTCAATGTACAGACCCTCTAATGTGTTAGCTGCAGGAAACACTTCACCATAAACAAGTTTCTGAAAAGGTTTTAGGCATCCAGCACCTGCCAACACAGCTTCGTGAGTCGCCTGCGCAATGTCCACGCCATTGGTGTCGCCCATGCACACCACACGGAAAGCAGGGAGATATTTTTGACCGGACTCTAGACCTAGATGCTGAAGCTTCTCTCCTAAGATGGGGTCCCCAAAGCAGTTACGATGAAGCCAAGAATCAAGATGCTTTATCAAATAAAAATAATTGGATAAATCATCACCTGAGCACCTGATGCTTTGATGGTCTTCCAGAATTAACTGCCCCAGCATGTGTCCTGCCGGCAGGGCACACCACCCTAGTCTGTTCTCCCTAGCGTTTAGAGGTCTACGATCATTTATCAACCTATCTGAAGTGGGTTTATGAGCAACACAAAACAAGCCCCCCTTTATTATTTTTGGTCCATCATGCAAAACTTGATCAATGGGAACAAAATCAATCATCTCTGCTTTATGCAATTTCTCTAACAGAGGAGCCCAATCATCGGGCGACACCTTATGGCAAGGCTTCGGATCAAAGCTGGTAGGGAGATCTGTCGGCACCCAATCAGCCATGGTATTGAAGTCTCTTAGCCTTTTTCCTGATAAATGGTCCCTTGGATCTAAAATTGCGGCAACTTCCGGAAGTGAGGGACGACTGGGGTCAACAGCTTTAGCTCCCGAAAGATTCTCATCCAAACGAATTGTGGGGTCATAAGTGCTCAAACTAATTTTTGAAATTAATTCATTCAGTCCTAAAGTCCCCCTTTCCAAGGTCCCCCTAGGTTGGGTGAGATATCGAACTAATTTTGCAAACATTGCTCGGGCATATTCCTCATGAGTGGCAGCCCATACCCCTGACTGGGCTCGTTCAACCACTAGTTGAGAAGCAACGGACGTACAAGGAGACCCTCCCTCTAGAAAGTTAAAGAGCCCCCAAATAGTTCTCATCCATCTTAAAGCCACACGTCTAACAACAGAGCGTGAGCCTCGTCTACCCCTGGACTTGCCCGGAGGCTTTTGCCATGGAAGCAATGACGGAAACAATGATGCGTTTGCAACCTCATGCTGACTGAGTGTTCTCCCCGCAGCCTCAAACTGAGGCCTCTCGAAAAAAGACATGAATCGAGAAAAAGATCCATGCTGCTTGCTAATTAAATCTAACACCTGAACTGCTTCAAGATCTGGTGCATTTCGTGCATATGTATTGCTTGCTACTGCTCGGACTCCTCCTCGGACTTCTTGCCTTTTCCTTTGCCGCGGCCCTTCGGCTGTGGCACTGGTTCTTCTCGAGCTACACCCTGACTGCGTTTCTCTAAATCGTTCATTGCTTTGAGGTATGAAGCAATCCTTTCTAGTTGATCGGGTTCCCCCCCGAACTTGGGGCGTTCGAGGGGGTCCACATGGGCCAGCAGCAATGACGCTGCCTGCCACGACCCTTGATCTAAGCATACCTGGTGTAGAGCTCGAAGAAGCTGTACCGCCTGCAATGCTGCTCTTTCTACCTTTCCTTTCAAAAGTACTTGGAGCAGTTCGCTGACAGCATAATGGATTCTCATGAGACTCTTCTGTTTGCCCCAACTCAGTCTGCGGCTGTAATCTGAAAGACGATAGGGTGACTGAGCCGTCACACCGAGATGAGATTCCACCTCTCTTACGTACTTGCGTACGTGTTTCAGGGGTTTTCTCTTCATTCTGCGATGTCCATGGCGAAAGTCCTTCAAGGCCTTGCCTGCTCCCCTTGTCCTCTTTGAATCTTGACTGTCTGAAGTCGATGGGTCGGTATCGTCTGCACTTGAATTGTCTGTCTCCAACTGCATTCGATCCTTTTTCTTCCCTTTCAACAATTTCAGCAGTTCCAGATTTACCAAGGCTGAAATGTTGGCTCCGGTTGGATCGCCATTTCCGCTCACCACACTCTTTTCTAGCAGCTTTTCCAGATGCGTTCGACCTGATGTCATGTTCTTTGAAGAGCTTTCCAAAAGTGGGTAACGGTGAGTCTTTGACCCGGATTTGTCGATTCTGTCTGCGGAACCAGTAGCCCTGTCGGGCTTGCTCTTTTTTGCAGCCTTGAGCATGCCGTAGATCTCGTCGTCCTCCGACTCCACGTCCGATGAATCGCTGGACATCACTTCCAACGACTTCTTTGCCCCCTCCGGAGCTACATCTTCCGATGCCGTCACAAAATGCAGGTCCTCGGATTCCATCTTGGCTTGGCAAGCTTCTAACAACGGCTCTGTGCCGATTTCCAGCGCTCGATGAGGATGAGCACAACTGTCCCTTGTCTGATTTCTCTTTCCCTCGACCATCAAAAACTTCTGCCCCTTCACTTGTACAAAAGCTACTTGGTCTGCTACTTCTGCGATTTCTTCGTCTAACACCCGAACTGCCAGGATAAGCCTCCCAAGTCTTGAGGCTTTTCGCACCACCAATGCTTGTCGCCATGCTGGATCGTAGCCCTGAAGATCAGAGTAGACTAAAAAGGAAGGTGTAGACTATAGACTATTTTTAGACTATTAGATAATTTAGGATAGTCTATTCTGTGTTCCACCGGCGTAGGCTATCCTGTTGTTTAACCTTTTTTGGTGTAGGCTATCCTGCTGTTTAACCTTTTTTTGGTGTAGGCTATTCTGCTGTTTAACCTTTTTTCCTACTGAAAACTTTAACATTTTTCATTTGTTTTTCACCTAAAATGTGGTTTATTGTCCTGGGACCCTGCTTTCATTTTCAGCAAGAAAACTTTTTTTAGTTTGTGGATTCACATCCTACCCTCAACTATCCCTCAAAAAACATGTTGAAAACATGTGTTGGAATGTATATGTGCCAGATGGTTTTTTATTTGGAAGAAGGTTCANTTTCATACACATCTGTCACAAGCTTCATGAAGTTTTGTGGGAAATTTCTTTCAAGTTTCTTTGCAAGGACTGTGGTACCACCTCCAGCTACTGAGCACTCCCATGCATTGCGTCTTGTCATTTTTGACTTTTTGGTCAAACATTTCTTTGGCAGGTCAGCTTGTTAGATTTGTCTTTCTGAGGCGACCCAAGGCCGAATGCGGGCCTCCATAAACCACCAAAAAATAATTCTCTGATAACTGTCAAGGAACTTTCAAATAACATCCAACTACCCTTCAAATCTATCAAATATTTACCCAATCAACCAAGAGACGGGACAATAGTCTTGTTGCTTCCCCTGAAGTGTGAAGAAATAAGACACATCTAGGTGAATAAAACCAAAATACATTGATGGATGATGCGGCCTAGACACACAGAAGCTTCTGTATCGGAATCAAACACTGTTGGTGTCAGACCACTAGTCACTAGGCCTCAAAGAGGGAAACCCAAACAATTTGCCACCTTGACACTATTTCCTAGGGGCAAAAAATGTTTAAGCTAGTTAAGAGTCAAAGCCAAGCTGCTCTCCAACAGGTTCTGCTGGATTCTCAGGAGCATCTGCTGGGCTTGTTGGACTATCAGCCAGCTGGCTTAAATGTACTTGCTCCACCCAAGTTCACTCTCAACTAACTCTCCAATAACTGGTGTCTAACAACTGGTGTCTCTCAACTAACTCTCCAATAACTCCCAACTAGCAACTTGTGGCTTTGACTTTTTCACAACCTGGCCAGCCTGAATTGTTTGCATGTATGGTTTTTGGCTACATGAACCTGGTAAATTCTGACACCTTGCCTTTTGAAGATAACAAACTCTCGACAGAAAATCCTTGGGAGAAGAAAGGTAATTCTTGGGAGTTGACTTTGAAAAAAAGGTAACTCTCAAGAGTTGCCTTTGGAAGAAAAGGTAACTCTTAAGACTTGCCTTTGCAAATAGCCCACGCGGATAAACTATATAGTTAACCCTTGTTTTATCTAATAGACAATTTCTAACCTACAAAACAAAAATAGTCTTCCTGCCGGATCATTGCCACCTAACCCGGTTGTGGGCTAGAGTGCGATCCACACCGTGTCGATCCGCTTCTGACAAGAACAAAGTGATGGCAGCTCTAAGGGTATCCGCCCTACGAAAACGCAGGCCTTTGAACTCACCCTGATTGCAAGCTAACAGGCCAGAGTATGCTGTGAGACCCGGTCCCGAATGGATACCAACAAGGTTGAGAGTACCTTGATAACGGGGCACTCCCCACACAGCGTAGAATCTCTCTGGTTCTTGCCGTGTCACTTGCCTCAACCCAGGTTCCAATGAAGTAGCAGGCAAAAAAGTTGTGGTCAAAGCTGGGACCTCTGATGAACTGCTCTCAGGATGTTCAGTTGAACTACTGCTCTGATCAGGACGAGCTCGGGATTCAGCCTGTGTCACAGGCACCAATTGAAGCCCCCTGAACTCTTCAATCAAGCCTTCCTCCGCTGACTCGAAACTGGGTTCAGAGTCAGGTTCCAAGGCTGATGAAACCATGAGCGAGTTCTACCTATCCCTGAAGAACCTTGAGATGTGAATGTTGCATGCCAAACATCCATTCATATACACTTGGTATCAGTGCAAGCCATTAATCAATTGTCCCGTTGAGTCATCAAGTCTATTCTTCCGTTCCATCAAGGCAAACATCAAGTCTATGGTTAATTAGCAAGTGAGAACGATCCACATGACTGAAGGACGTCATGGCCATATATTCTATATAGACATGTTGCATGATGATTGCTGTACGTATACTGTATTGCATTGCATAGTATGTAGATATGAAAGGAGAAGCAAAGAAATGCATATCATGTTACAGCGTATGATAAATTAATATTGCGTATTCCTAAGAGACGCTCAAGTAAGTTCTGAGGACAATTTGCTCTGAGACGTTCACTTTGCTCCGCACAGGTGGCGGCTGTGGCACAGGGGCCTTCGTTTGAAAGCGCTGGAAGCCATGCATGGTGCAAGACTCACCTGCGGCACCTGCCTCGGTAGCTTTTCTAGCCTTGCACGTTTGTCAGCTGGCAGTAGCTGACTGTGACTGACCCTTCTCTGAGAACGAAGAAATGTTTTCTTTTCATGTTCTTTCTCCTTACAGGTCCACTTCTTCAAATCTTAATTTCTACTTCTACGTGGTTGAAGCTGAACATCTTGAAGTGAGTGCTTGAAAAGCAGCAAGGCGTTCTATACTCCTACAACCATGCGAACTAAACAAAAGTGCAAACACAAGAATTGGACAACTGCACAAAATCAAAGAGGCAAAATAAATAAGAGATTGCATCTTAAAACACATACTTTAAATTAAATGCTTGCGTTTGGGCATTCAACCGTTGGATCAGGGCCTGGCTTTGCCTTCTAGGTGTGAGCACTTCCGCCACTGCCCGCAGTGTCGCCTATCAAGAGTTATAGGCCTGATGCATCCTGATGCCTTCCTAAACAGATGTAAACGGCTTTGAAGAAGTAGATAGACAGCTCATCATTGACTCGCATTGACCTCTCTCAATATGTTCAAAAAATGTGTTGATCTCCGGTGAGCCTCCATTTCCTCCTCATCCACGCTATCGTCAGAGGAATCCTTTGGCGGAATGGTTGGGTGGTCTACTCCATAGAACTAAGTGCTCTCAAAGAACTGCAAAGGAAACAAAGATTTGATTAATTTTCAAAAGTCGTACAAATAGGGAAGGGCCTAGGGATGAAAACTGATGAAAATTGTGCAAGTAACAGTAGCAGTATGGTTTTCTGAAGTTCTTTCAAATGCCTTGCTAAATCTTCCTCAAACAGCATCTGCGTCGAAGCAATGCATGAGGTTCTCGCAGCCTCATCCTCGGTTGGCTTCTCCTTTGCCTTCGGAGAGCTCGCTTTTGACTTCGGAGAACTCTTTGGCCGGATAGCCTGTGCTCTCTTGACTCAATCTCTCTCCATCCCATTGCATCTGCCAAGACGAAAATCAATGTCCAGAACGTTTGAGATCTATCTCATGACATTTTCTCACACTGCCATTTCAAGCGTTTGTCCTTGTGACTTGAGACCTTTCATACATCCATTCATCATACCATCCAACGCGCAAAGGTATGCTAGAGTATACTCACCAGTAGAGTAAAGAATTTGTTGTAAATAGCAGTAAATAGAGTCTGATTGTGTCTGGGCTCAAGGCTGGGACTGGCTGGGCTGGCTCCGACAGAACTGCGCGGTCTGCGCCTTCAGCTCTGTCATGCTTGGCCTTGAGCAACATGCTGCGTATCGTGACAAGAGATGTCCAACTATGACTAGACTGACTAGACCAGAGTCTCTAAAGTGTATGGATGACATCATGTCTATGACCAGGTCCACAAAAATTACAGATATCTTGGAAGGTCAGCTGGAAAGTTCTGTCCAAGACAAATTCCTTTAAACATTAAACCGATATAAACCCATGTATTAAACCCATGCATGCAGGCCCATGCATATTAAACCCCTCATTCTACTGGAACTCTGATGCCTTGTGAGTCATGTCACATCCTGCGACTCCGCCATTCTCTGCCTGTGTCTGGGTCGAGACATCCTTGTCTGGCTCCTCAGCTCGGGAATCTTGGGCTTAGGGAAAAATATATGCACTGAACAAAGCTGACTTCCACAACCCAACTTTGAATACAATGAAGAAGTTGGGAATGTATGCTGAACGATGCTGATGTATGCTTATCATTGCTTATCTGTTTTGCCCCCTGCCTCGCAGATTTCTGCTTGAACAATTCTGCCTTCTGGCCTTGTCTCAGATGCCAGTGAGATGCTGTCACTATAACCAGCGTTTGTTTCAGAGTTGCCAAAAACTTCAAAGGTTTCTGAAGCCAGAAAATGGCGACTCCACAGTTGCACTGCTGAGGCAACAACATCCCCGGCAGTTCCACCTACATAAACATGTGCGAGGTATATGCAAAATTGGTTTTGCCGTGTTTTGCCTTATCAGTAGCTACGATGCCATGCTAGTCAGTTTGTTATCATTACTTGACTTCAAGTTACATCAACCACTTGAAGGGTCCTGACATAGCCCCATGTTTCTAACGTCTGTTTCCAGCGTGCAGATTAGAAATGATTGAAAACTAGGCCTGTGGTGAAGGCTCTGCTTCTGCGGCATCCCGTGGTCCTTCCCTGATGCATGGGGACAGCAGAAGTTGATCTGGAATGAAAAATTTCTGGATTAATTGCAGCGTTATGGATCTACTGCGTACTGTAATCCATTTCAGTGTTTTCCATGCATTTCCATGCATTTTTCATCATTTTCCACGTGACTTCTATTTGCCTTCATTTTGTTTCCGCACCTTGGACCTTGACCTGCTTCGACCGAGTCTTCCGACTTGGCTGGAGCTGCCTGGCACGGGTCGAAGAATGACGATTTTTTGGAGAACAAAATGAGCAAAGTCTATCTATGTATGAAAAAGTATATATAAAATATGTATGTATATATATTATATACATGATTTAATGATTATTGAGAATGAATCATGCATCTTTGACATCCTTTGACACCTTGCCACTCGAGCACTCACTTGTGTCTGCCGTTGAGACAAACAGAGACAAACAACATTTCACCGATGGACGGTCTCAAAGACTTTCTGGAACATGTGGAGTCTCAAGACTCATCCAACAGGTTCGTTTCGGGTTTCCGGGTTCGTTTCAGTGTGGCTTCCATTCACCTCATGCAACTCTAACTTACTAAAATCTTACCAAGACATATTAAGGACATAATATGACATAATGACGTTACTATAATACTGAAAACTTCTTGGCTGACAGGATCTTATCACAATCGTTTCGACAGGATTCTACCGGCCTCTCGTCCAGCTCGCCAGCTGTCTGGCCGACCCCGGGAAGCTGATGGCCCGGCGTGCGCCTCAAAAAATCACAAAACATTCAAAGATATTTCGATTAAATTCTATTAATTGGTTTGATATGTTTGGTGCTGAGGATTTATGATGATTCAGGATGATTGACAAAAATATATGATATGATTCAAATGATGATTCGGTATGGAACGACTTCTACTTGCTTCATGCTGAGTCAACAAGATTCTGTGTTTTGCGTTTCTGTCCCCGCACCTCGCCATCGGAAAACGCCTGGTCGAACCGAGTCACAGCCACGCAAACCGCAAACCACTTTGGGCACCAACAGAAATCTTGAAAGGCATATGGTAAAATATGTATAAAGTGATTGAGTTTCTTACCCAAGGCATCCCGAGGCGTGCCTTTCCGACAGACTGCGCAGAGGGGGACACTGCTGTGGATTTGTATCGAGCAGCTTTTGGAGCACAAAGACCACACCTTGGGCATATGGCATTGCATGGCATTCCCACATTGCAGAAGTGGCGTCAACTTGATACTCTTAGCGAGCATGCACTCTCAAACTGGAAAGACTCTTGAGTCGCTGGCCCCATGGACGCCAAGGCGTCGCGCAGGGGCCTTCACTTTCTTGATGCATGAACAGCGCGATAGACGTGTTTAACTCACTTTTGAATCCATGCAGTATCATTCCTTCCTTCAACCAAGAAATATGAACCTCTAGCCAAGAAAGACAGTACCAGAATGGAACCCCAAACAAGCAGCATCGGTTGCAATCACTGAGTGTTCACTTTCTAATCTACACCTTTAGTTCTGAAAACAAGCTTTCGGTGCATTAGGCAATTCCTATATATTCCTATGTCCATCTATGTCCTATGTCCTATGCCACATGCAATTCCTATTTCCCCTCCAAGGTTCAACTGACTGCAACCAAATACAAATTGGATGAAAATGGTTCATGTCCTCCCATGTCCTCCTGTTTTTTTCCAATTTGTTTGAGTTCCACCTGTTCCACTAAGTTCCACTACTTCTTGTTATTTCCGTTGTCCTTCTCGACATCAACTGCAACACGCACCTGTCTCAGGCTTGGAGCCATGGCATGGCGATGTCTGATCCTATGTGCCGACTGTCATCGCCATGCGAACGGTGTGTCAAAGTCATTGCCCTCTCAATGCAGGTTGTGTTTTTTGCAACTCTCTCCTCTTTGGGATCATGGGAGCTGAAACCTTGCACTGCAAGTGTGTCTGGTTGGAAGAGTAGAAGTCAGACAACTGCTGATGATATCTGGATTTGCTTTCCTTTCTGTATGCACTGGAGCCAATTCTTCCACAGTCACAGAAAGACATGAACTGTCGCCAATCTAATGAATCATCAAAAGGCTGAATGATTACTGAAGGTGGAAGCGGTGGAAGTACAGTAAATCAGCAAATCAGCAAATCTCGAATCTTCTTTTGCACCCAAAGGCCCTTTTCTCCAAACGCAAAGCCTCGAAAACCCTTCGTGTCCCGGCTTCAAATGTGCATCAGAAACGCGAGGTTTTTTTCGATGATTTCAAGAAGCGCGCACCTTGGAAAGAGAGTGAGCATATCCAAAAGGAACTGCAATCGCCGATCAAACTGTATCAAACTGTCAAAATAGTCCCAAATCCAATGCATTCAAGCTCATATTTGATCATGCGTTTAATTTCTTTGTCTGGAAATGCATGTCTCGCAAGCGTATATGCGTATCATCATGTATCCCTACTTTTCCAGTCTTGATTCTTGAACACATTGCCTTGGCAAGCAGTCTCTCAAACTCTGCTTCGACTTCTGCACCAGTCAGCCTGCAACTCACACAGACTCACACAGCATAACACATCGGAGGAAACATGATAAAACATTGATTCGTTGTTTCTTGATGTTTCTTGTAATTTGTAAACTCAATAAGTTGATTGGCACCTGGGATGAAGATTCTCTTCCTGGCATGCAAGAACAAGGCAAAACCAATACACCCAGAAACACTGCTTGCAAAAGTTCGGAATGCATCAATCAAAAAAATCGCCTTTCGTCCAGGCAAGCACCGCCAGTAGCGATAGACGCGTTTTTGTTTTGTTACCTTGGAGGTGTATGAAAAGCTACTGTCAACACCATCCCAAAACACTCCACAAACCCGACGAATACGCACAAACTCTGGGATTTTGAAGAGTTGTGGGCTGTGTTTTGTGTTTCTGCAGTCCTTCCTACCAGCTGTTTGCTTCAAACACAAAATTTCAAAACCCCCAAATGTCTGTATTTTTCAAGGACCATCTCTTGTTTTCAACATTGCGAACAAGTCTTTAATTGTATATTTGAAAAAAAAACTGCTGTGGGGGGTTTGGAGTGGGGATGGTTGGCAGACTGAGATTCCAACATCTTTCTCCTTCATGACCCGCACGGAAGACTGCAGCAAAACGAGGAAAAATTCAACGATGTAAACAAATAAAATGACAAATGCACAGGTTTCCGCGCTGATTTTTGACATCTGCCACGCAATGATGTTGAAACTGTTCAACAAAACACTCCATACTCGGGAACGCTAGAGCAGGTTAAATGCGCACGATGAGGTGGAGAACCAATAACAATGACATTTTGAGATATCTTGAGTCTCGGCCAATTGTCCTTTGACCATTTGGGCAACAGGTCGGGGCCTTTTGCACCCCTACCCCAGTCTTCTCCGGCCCTACGCCCAAGAATTTTATGGAAAGGTCTACATGTTCTACCACTTCCAAGGTCATCTGCGACCCTACCTGACCCCAGTGATAAATCTTATGGTTTTTGCATTATTAAAAGGCTTTCATCTTTCATGGTTTCAAAGGTTACGAGGCTTGCGCTTCCGAGAGCCGCGCTGACGCCCCTCGCGGAGGCCTTCCCCACCCCTTGCAATTGGCATCAATTTGCTGTATGTCTGTCTCCTCGCTGATAACACTTGCGTGTCAAGCTATGAGTTGA
Source organism: Breviolum minutum Mf 1.05b.01 (assembly GCA_000507305.1). Classification (NCBI taxonomy): domain Eukaryota; class Dinophyceae; order Suessiales; family Symbiodiniaceae; genus Breviolum; species Breviolum minutum. The sequence continues at coordinate 40,932 of DF242580.1, forward strand.
AAATCAAAATCTTAAATGCAGAATAAAAAGAATCTATGGACTTCTACACACACTCTGCATCGACCTATGGCCGCATCAACGCTATGCCTTAAACCTGTGCAACAAACACCTTGAACTCTTTTCAATGTCTACAACCTACTATAACATAAAGAACAGATCGGATCCTCACGTGCCTGATCCTCCTTGCACACAAAAAACAAAACATGAAACTCATCACACCCAGGCCCAAAGTCGAAAAAAACTTGGACGGCAACAAATCAGCGCCAGATCGTCATGGGTCAAAGTAGTGGACACCAGTGCTAAGTGATGGCCCACTTTTGGATCGACTAGTTTGGGCGGGCTGCTACACAGAGACTGAAAGTGCGAGAGAACTCGGCCCTTTCCTGGCGAAGCACCTCTCGCTTGCGGAAATTCTTCGGGCCTCAGCGCTCTCATCAGGCAATGAAACATTCTCAGAAAGCTTCTCTGCCATTTGGTCTCAAACTTGTTGGTTAACCACCTTGGCATAGAACACCCACAACCAGTTTCTTCCCGTGTCCACGGGCTTTCGCATCAAAGTCGCCACGGCACGACAAAAGTTTGGACCGCACCGTCACATAGCGCGGGCGTTACCATCGACTTGATCTGCCTCCCCAACCACGGCCCCCCATGGCTGTTCTTACAAAGTGCAAGATCGGCAGTGGACAGGCTGGCGTAATTCTTGGAACTGCTGCTTTGCATTCACGACGGCTTGCAGCTGTCTCTACTCCTTGTCCACTACTGCCATTCACTCTACCACCTCTCGCAGTGGTTGGCACCGCTGCAGGTCTTTTGGCGGCATGCTTCTTCACCACCATCACGCGGCGCCCCGCAAAGGGCTTCATCGCAAACGTTTCTACAAGTTAGGGGTTTCACAAAAAAAAGCTGGACTGGCGTGTACTTCTCATGTTTTTGGCCTTGACAAACAGTCTTGCTTCACATTGCTTTCATGTCAGCGGATCTCTTCTTCGAAAACCTTCGCAAACAGCAAGGATATGGTGTGTTGCTTTTGAACACAAACACACGCAGCCACTGCGAAATGCACCTGAAGGTCCAGTAATTGATCAACACCGACAATCGAATCCAAACAAAATATCCAAGCCATGATGAAATGTAACTTTCATTCACACCTGCGCATTGCTGCAGTTTGCTCGTAGGTACGAAGATCAAGATCCATGTTGGCTCGAATTTACTTGCTTTTCCAACATCGGGGCCATTCACACTCTGACCTCCTCGTATTTTTCCTGTACTGCGCATACCATGGCTAAAGAAAACATGCCTGCCATAAGTCCAGCTCGCAAGGAAACCATTTGTCCCATAAGTCTGGCGTACACGTGCGCCTAACGACATGATAGCCCGACAGAAAGAAACACAGCACACAATCAACAATGCCCACCACAGGTGGGGTCACGCGACACAAAATACAGCCAAACATAGCGCCCAAACACCCAAACCCTAAAACTGACCCCCACAAAAGACCAGCCAGGGTCTTCTGCGACCCTACCCAACTACTTTTTCCATGAGACGGGACCAGGGTCTTCTCTCGCCCTAACCCAGTACCTTTTTATTGTGCCTGCTACGCATGTCACTGGGTCTTCTGCAACCCTACCCCTTACACAGAGGTAAGGTCATACAAGACCCCGACGAAGTGGGGTCACACAAGACCCAGTTGCCCTTGAGGAAGCAGGGTCTTGAACTGTGTAGCATCGCACTGCTGAAAAGAATCTGATAACCTGATAGACCTTTGTTCCCAAAGCTGCTAAAGGGCTAAATGAACTACTGTAAAAGGCACAGTTTCTGGCGATCTCAGATGGCCTTCTTGAAAGGGAACAAATCCATTTCCTGCAATGAAAAAGGCACAGGTGACACTGTAAAACTACTTGAAGAAAACTGAGACCTTGTACCAACTTCCATTGTGTCAACACATTTTGCTTCAAAAGCTGTCAATTCCACGACAATGCAGAACAACGGGAATTTCTGCCAAAGCCAAACCTTGATCAATGACATGCAGCATCATTGACTAATGAGGGCTGCATCACAAAGGCAGTCTGGAAACCAGGCACTGTGAAGTTGAGATCATCAACTATCAACAAACTCATTCGAATTGGAACAATGTGAGGTTTGGCTCGCCAAACGTACCCAAAGTAATCTGGATCTGGCCTCTTGGTCCAAGGGAGTCAAATCGGCAGATGCACGGATAGCAAATTTTGATTGCCTGCGACCAGAAACATCGAGAAACATATTGATCAAACCCTTGGCACTATGGGTGACGATCGGTGTGCTAGGCGCTTATAATTTACTGAAAAGTGGCTAAGAAAGGAGTTCAGGATGTGATCCAAGATCTGGGAGTTCCACTTTCAAGAAACATAAAAACTCATTTAAAAACTCAAACATCCATCAATACCGAGGTGTTCTCTGCTGGATTTCGGGCGTACCATTCAGCAAAGCTGGGGCAATCGAAGTGAAGAACATGTGCTGACTTCTCCTGGGCCAGAGGCACAATGTCTAGACCACGATTCTCCTTCCCATTCCTGATCTGTATGGCTGAAGGACCGTAACCTCTGACAATATCCTTTCCTTCTCATTTTATGCAGCAGGCACATGAGTCCAGCCGTCCTTCTCTTGATAGTTGACATTTCTTTTCCATGTTCCAATCTTTTCTACTCGTTGCACTTCGAAGCTGAACCTTGTTGCACAATCTATCAATGATTATCAAAATGTATCAACAGGTCATATCCTCGACACAGCAATCTGGATGCGAACATCCTGCCACCTCAGTGTAAAGGACCATTTGGCGACTGAGAAGGCGAAATCAGTCAGCAATCGCCAGCAAAACATCATCATTTCTGATTCGTATTGACTATGGATTCTGTCTGTTGATTCTTTCGTGTGTTTAGGTCTTTTCTGAGAACAAGCAAAGGAACAAGCAAAGTCAATACGGCACAGACGCCTCGTCATGCAAACCAAACTTTGGATCTGCCTTCAGCAAAGAAGGGAGAAAACAACATCCGTGGTTGAAAGGGTATGGTCTGGCCCTGCAAGTCGACACGGAAACAAGATGAAACAAGCGCGTCTAGATTCCTACGGGGAAAAAAAAAGTGCGACCTCATAGGTCTCTTTGGTTCATACCTTTTAGCCGTAAATTCAAGTCGAGTTACTGAGTACGGAAAAAGGGAAAGAGAACCCCTCCTGACAACTCTTTGAAAAGAAACGCCGCGAAAAGACACAAAACGCAGTTGTCAGCAATTGTACAATTACAAGCAAACATCGCTCTAAGATCCAATGGCAAACGGTGGTGTTTGAGATTTTAGAGGCATGGTCCATGGCCTCTTTAAAAGACCGATCATGCTGGCAAAAGCGATGCACTCCACTTGCATACACCTGAACACAGAATTGTGACGCCAAATGATGTCACATGTAGCTTCAACATGGGCTCTAGGCTTTAAGAATTTTATATAGCAGTAGAGTGGAAGTACATTGCTCTATATTTGACCAATGTCACTGAGCGACGGTCACTGTCTTGCAGCATCAGTCCCATCAGCTATCAGTTGTCATAATTTTTGTGTACATCCAGCATTTCAAGACATTTCGAAATGTCGTTCGGTCTTGGATCCTCCAACCTCTCCAGGTGCTGTTAAATTTGCAGCACCTCGCAACATCCAGCATGGCAGTCACAGCAGTCACAAGTCACAAAATGTCACGATTCATCATGTTGATGCATCCTGAGGTGAAATTGGATGACTTGCGATGCGATTATGACACCCTCACAAGGCTCAAAACTATGAGCTTCTGACTCTTTCCATTGCAGTAGAGAACTTGGTGATCCTGCCTTCGAGCAAAGAGTTGGTGGTCAGTGGTCAGCGTCAGTGAAGACTTCAAACTTCAAAGGCATCACATCTTGACGTCTCCGTGGCCAAACTACCAAGCTGCATTCAGGAAGCGAAAGATCACGAAAGATCCATGGCCTAAACTTGCTTGACAATCTATCAGTGGAAGCGCACGAAGAGTTTTTCTTCCAACTGATCTGCGAAGCAGTGTTGCTGTACATGCAGCCGTGAGTCAAAGCCGGTGTTGACTTCGAGTTTTTCCAGTTTTTTGATATTGTGGCAAGTTTGATTTGACCGGAAGTCAGCTCCAGCTTTCCAATTCGTAGAACACACTACTGAATGAGCTAAATAAATGGATCCTGCAAGTAGGATGCCCTGTCGGATTTCCTAGGTTTCTGCATCTTCTGCAAAGCGAAGAAAATTCACGACCTTCTTGGCGGAATCCTGTGCAGAGCAATGCTAAGCAATGCCAAGCAATCCAGCAACCTATGTTCCGAGGCCACTGCTGCAATGCATTAGCAAGCACAGGAGTCTGTGAAGGCTTGTGCAGCTGATGTACCTTCTAGATGCAGGGCACCCTGTAGAACTTCCACCATCTCACCCAGCATCAGCAGCTGTATCACCCCCCTTCGACTCACCGATCTGGGCTCCTACTCGTGCATTGCAGGCACTCCTGAGGCAAATGACGCGGCAAATGAGCCATGCTGACTCCACAACCACAAGATTTCATAACCTTTGCGGGTTCCCACACCTTTGCGCCGGTAGTAAATGATGTACTCCTGGGAACATGTGGACCATGAGACATCTGAGACTCTTCACTCTTTAACAAAATAAAAGATTTGAAACAATTGCATATCTAGATTTGTTAGTTTGCATTAATGTGCGAATGTTGTCTCCAACTTCTCGGATCATCTCAGCTCATGTCAGCCTTTTGTCTGATGTGACATGTTTTTGCCGTGCAACCAAGAACTTCTGCTCTTCCACTCTTCCGCTTTGCCGAGTCTCTAAGTATGTTGATGCTGCATCGTAGGCCACATATTCCCTGGCTCTGACAACCCGGAATCCGAAAGAATGCCAGGGGGAAAGCATGGAAAAGCGAGAAAAGATTGGAAACGCATCGATAGGAATTCTAATGGATTCAACATGCATCATGACGTAATGCAAATTATAATATGATAAATGATTCTTTAAAATGATGATACAGGGAAATGATACTAGAGTGGTAAGAAATGCCTCCCGTTCCACTGACCCTGTACTAAGGCCTGAAGGTGTTCTTCACCTTGAGGCGATCTCCTACGGTGCTGTTGTAGTGACCTTCCAGGACCTTGCTCAAGGAAAAGATGCGAAGACACAAACGGTGACTTAAGAACCTTATATAGTAACAAATAACAACTAATAGTTGGCTAAAGTAAGCCACATTAAATCACATCTCAGGCTGAATGCAGAACTTGACCACCTGGCTGATGTATAGCTTTTCTCATTCTCAGTGTGCTCAGTGCGGAGCACGCTTGGCAAACTTCGGCTTCTCTTTCTCCTGGACGTCCTGTGGAATGTGCAAGAAAGGCATAAGGAGTGTACCCACACTTAGCCCCACTCAGCCACCCTATTCACTGAATCCGCCAGTTCATTCAGATTCTAGAAGCTCCTAGGCCCCTTCAAACTCTCAGTGCTGAAATCCGACGCATTTCCTATCTCAGAAAACAAAACTCTTGCAGGTCCTTGTCCATATAGAAATGCCGACCGCCGAGTACCTGTCGATAAACGTTTCGTCGGCTCAGTACGACACAGGAGGCCTGCTACAAATACAGGGCATCCCCTGAAGTCAACTCTATTCAATATTCCTTCTCCATTTGTTTTTGTAGGTCACTCGACAAATGGCCGCCGCGCGGCAGCCTTTGAACTCCCCATGTTCCACCTGTCAAGAGCCACGAGTCGACTGAAGCGGCTGATTTAGTGCTCTTCAGCCGGCTGCATGAAAACTCAGAGCCTTCCGCCGTGCGTATTCGTCAGCTTTTGTGATTGAATCTCCAAAGTAGGTGCCTGAGAAGGACCGCACTAGACTTCTGAACAGTTTTTGCGAAGGAATGGACCCAGCAGTGAACGCTTTAGGATGGGTCTCTTGCTTTGGATGGATGCGGTACTTGCCAGTGCCGATTGAATCGATTTGCTTCTCTTGACAAATGTTATCATCATATCATATCATCATCCCTGTTGATCCTCTATCAGCAGCGTCTTGCATCAAGAAACAACATTAGAATCCCAACAAAAACCTTCCAACATGCTGTTTTGAAATGTTTCCTTGCTCATTTTGGATCCTTTTGGGTGACAGATTTGACTCTGGGTGCCCTGCCATCACCATAGAGGCCACCGCCACCCGTGGTGCCACCGGAGCCCAACTTTGCCATGGTGAAGCCCGTGCGAGCAATTGCTGAGAGCGCCTGGCGCTGCACAATGGAACTGGGCAAAACATCCAATCGCAGTTTCTTCACATTGAAAGTTCTTTGCATATCTTTAGCCTTTAGCAAAGACATTCCCGTGTGATCAGGTTTGCATGTTGGCAAGTCTTGGTACGCAAACTGACAAATGCATGGGAAGAGTGGCCTCAGGAATGCTAGCATGGAAAAGCAGCCTGGCCATCACTGAAATGCAGAAGCCACACTTCTATTGTTTGGGAGAAGTCTCCTTCACAATTCTTCGGAAAGTAACCCTTGAAACCGGCAGGACGCAGCTGCATCGCAGCCCCAAGCAACTGAGGGTGGTACCACTCGTTGGCATCCCCACAGAAATCAAAGTCGCTCCAGTCCAAACCTTTGCCAGCCTGATTGCACTGGCATTCACATTGGACCGAAACATATTCCCCAGGATGTGCAAAAAGAGCAGTTCAGCATTTCAGGAAGAACAACCTGTGCATATCGGTGCGCATCAATTCAGGCTGTGAGATCATGCATATGTGCGGATGTCAACGTCTGAAGTGTTCAGCTGGTGGAAATTTGCGTGCACACAAACGCCCAACATGAAAACCTGTGTTCCGCACATGCATCGCTTCTTCAACAGAATAGCTCTTCAAAATTCTTCAAATTTTATATAGCCAATACGTACCGGACAGCCAAATTGCCATGGCTAAAACCAGCTGAATTTCTATATGTATATATAACCCATAGACGGTTGGCTGGTGCACCCTTTGGCCATGCTATGCTGGTATTGAGACGAAAAGACAAAAAGAAACTGCAATGAAGCACCTGGACCCATGCAGCACACAAGGCGCAGGAACGAAAAAAAGTGTGGAAGGTCAGTTGGCTCAGAGGATGCTGGGGCGGTCTAAGCGAGTGCATTAAGCCTGCATCTAAACTGCACAGTCATACCCTCACCACCCACGTGAAATCACGAGAAGGGGTTGAGGCAAGTTGCAAAACAAAATGACCGAACATGACCGAACGTTCCGGTGGTTCGGCGCTGCATGCTTTGTATGCAGGCACCATTTCGTGCTGCATTAGGAAAAGCTTCAAAATTACTCCCGCCTCCATTGTCAGTGGGGTCCACGTCTTGAAGGGGGCTTCCTGGATGAACTCAGTCACACAGAAGAGTCTGAGGGAGCTTTTCTCAAAGCACATGTGTTTTTCTTTCTCGAGCACGTCAAACAAGCAGAGAGATGGAAAAAGATTGATCCAAGTCAAGCGACCTCCACAAATCTTCAGATCCGGGACTTCAAAGCCACATTATACTTTACTGTAAATTACTGACAGCCATTTTTGAGAGGTTCCCCCCGCTAAACCTCTCTTTAAGATCTTTAAGGGAGACGTACATGTATATGTTTCTTATCCATCTTTGCACATCATTGAATACAACGAGCACAGTCCTTCAGTGGCTTCATGCAGTCCAGGCGGATCACTTCTTTGGACACCTTGATACTATTCGCGGAGCAGCAAAGCAGCCCAAACCAAATCCAAGGAATAGTGTGGCTTGGAACGAATTGTGGTTCCTGTGCTAAGAACTTGGAATGAACCAGATTTAAGTGAACAACCTGGGTTGATGCAAGTTGACGTTCATTGATGCTAAGTTTGTGGAGATCATACCCTGGATCTACCCCCCACCCAGTAACAGTGGCAAATGAAATTTTATGGGGATCCCCCACTAAAAGAGGTAGTAATCCTGGTGGTGACTGTAACTGGGTGGGGGGTAGATGCAAATCATACCAAACAAGGTAGGACAAGCATATGGAAATGCATGTAAGGCTGTTGCAAAAAGAACAAAATAGAGAGGTACCCCCACTATCGAAGTACGAGAACACTCAAACTCTACTGATCTGTACAAGCTCCCAACCTGATAGATACGCCACAAAGCAGTGTTCTCATTTCGTACCGCACCAACCTCCGCAAGGTCAGACAGCATGCAAATCCTACACATAATTTTAAATAATACAAATAACAAAGTGCTGTCCTGACCAACACACTCACCAAAAGGCGGCACATCGCTGTGCATGTCACAATGTGATGATCATACCATGACTGCAATCAAGGTGCGAGCTCATAGCCTGTGGGAACCGGTGTGTTTGGAATAAAAGCGCCTTGGGCAAGCTGGCAGCAAAGGTTCTGGACATCGATCGGTCCCTCTCACAACTTCACGCACAAACATCTCAAAGACAACCATGTCATTTGGAGCGCAACGGATTAAAAAACCTTCACCAATAACATTCACCAATTTCACCATATATAATGGAATGGTGAGCAGCTTTTGTATCACATACACACCATTGCAAAAGGAAAGACATCCAAAAACATTTGGAGAAATGTAGACGCAAGATGATACAAGACTCACCAAGACCCATTGAACTTATTGAACGCCCCTGAGGAATCCAAGGTGCCGCTAGCCCAGTTTCGATCTCTCGTGTAGTTGCACATCGACTTGTGCCTGAGCTTCAAACGTCTCTTCCAATTCTTCCATCAGCTCAAAGTTCAACTGAAAAAGGATGAAAAAGGTATGAAGATGAAGATGTTGAAGATGGCGGCATGGTTTCTTGACAAGGCACGATTTGTCAAGGAGGTTTTGGAACCTGAGGCAACGTCAGCGGTGGTTTACAATGCTTGAAATCAGTGCTTTGAGGCCAGTTCGAAGTTTCTATTAGATAGACGATATGATACCATGTCATAAACACTGATCTGGATAATTACTAGTCAAAGTCGTCGTTTTTCAGCATTTTTCAGTTTGCCAGATACTACGAAAGCATCGTTGACTCAGTGTTTTCCTGTCTAACCATACTGCCAGCATTGGCTCAGGCCTCTTTAACAAGTCTGCACTTGTCACCTTCACAAAGGCCTGGGAACAACTGCGGGCGGATGAGCCAATGATCCACCACTCCGACTTGGTAAAAAAACACGTTTTGCAGAACCTCACATTGTTAAATTGGCGAAATCTTGAGACTTGAGACCAAACCAACCGGAGCTGATAATATGATTATTAAATTTCTTATCACTTTAACATGTTTCAACCAGTCGGTCATGGGTCCATTTGAATCACGGGCAATTTTTGTTCCCCTAAAGACTGATTGGCGAACGAGTCCGGTTCTGGGTACAACTACGATGTACACCGATTTGCACGAGGGCCTCTTGGGACCAATCACATGCTCGAGATACTTGGAAAATATTGGCACCATTGGCAACTGTTCGAAGCATATTTTCGGATATTTTCGGAACGTATTCACATGATCTGATGAAGTTGTCCCACCTCCTGTTGCAACGTAGTCTTTAGAAACGTTGGAATGTTACAACATGGCAGCAAAAGGAATCCAGTTGCGCCAAAAACTTCACACCCCCGAGGCATACTTCGAAGGACCCCAAAAGCACATGGCTTCTTCAGAGACCGGTGACACTGCTCAGTCCGGTGTCGTAAAACAAATTATAGATTTATAATTTCTGAAAATTCATGGACGCAGGAGCAGAACACGGAATCCGAAGAAACAAAAGAAAAGGAGGCCAAACGAATCCAAAGAAGGCCAACTGAACCACCTTGAAGCTTGGTGCATTTCGATGCTGATGTGTGGGGCAAAACCAAGCAATTTTTGCTCGGTTGCCAAAAAAGGACTGCGCAACTTCAACAAGATCAGCATACAGTATCATCCCTCTATCATCCGTTTGATGCTCTGTCAGTCATCTTCATTGATTTGGAGGTCGGCAGCCATTCTTGCGACATCTCTGAAAGTATGATGCCGCTTCGAGCTGGGCATTGCCCAGCTCAGCACCGAAACAAAGATGGACACTGTCCAATCAATCCAAAACTTGAAAACGTGTGAAAAGGTGAAGAGGTGTGAAGCTTTATTGCATCATATGACATTGCCTCTTGCTGAAAATATTGCTCCAAGTTGGAGAGAAGCTACATAAGTTTCAGGAGATGCTGCAGCCGACCTTTGTGGACTCGAATTAAGGTCGCGGTCCGAAAGTGGTTAGGATGTCCTTCAGCTATCCTTCGCATGTTTACCAATTGACAAAATTGAATAATAATGAATAATATATATCACTTCAATCTCATGTACGACTGCTACTATCCTATCCTCCCATGCTGGTTCCATCACCAAATCACATCTAGACCAGAATCATCTCATACAGTCTAGACAGATCTATACAGTATACTCTGCATATTCATGTGAATGTTTAGAGAGACAGAGCAAACTACAAAAGAAACGAGAAAAAATCAAAGTTGCCAAGCTTGGAGGGCCCCCGAGCAACACAACGATGCACATACGAAGATCTTTGAGTCAAGGTGCCCCGGGCCATGGCTCCATCTCAGCTGCCTTGAGCTCGGAATGAGCATCAAAACATGACGTTTCACAGCAGTGAAACCGAAGCTGGGAAAGAGGTCACATGATGATAGCGTGATTTTGGATGATGATGCAATGATTTGGCTATATACTGGCTGAAACAGGGTGAACTTGTGTCCGAGGAAAAGGGAGCCACTGCAAGATATTTAAAAGGAAGTGATGATCCCTGTTTTCGTCCTGATTTCTTTGTGTTGCTGATTGATGGTAAGATACTATCTCATCATCCTTCTTGAACAGTCTCTCCTCGAGTTGCTTCTCTTTCATCTTTTCCTTCAACGGGCCTCCTCGGTTCATGGGAATGCATCTTGCCGGTGAAGTGAAACCATGAGCCACCTCTCTAAAAAGTGCTTGCAAAGCGTCTGTTTTTTCTCACCACATCCCACCGCATCTGCAATAACGTTTTTTTACAAATACTGCACAGCTAAATCAGGGGGTAATACTATATGCACATGTTCTCGTTGTAAATAGTGTGTACCATATAAAGTGTACACATATCACATATATCAAACATACTCTAACATATCACATACTACATGCATGTGTGCCATTGATATACAAAATATCACAAATAAATACATATATGTACACATACATATGCACAAACGATATTGATGAATGTATTCCATATGTATATCACATAGATTTCGAGTTGTAGTTGTATGTATGTTGTATACATGATCTAAATCATTATTCAGCTAGTGGTTAATTTCTGGTTTGGGTTGGCGGTTTGGGATTCTAGGGGTACCCCCAAGTAATAATACCATTCAAAATGGAGTCCTAGGAATCCAAACCACCAAGCCAAACCAACAGTTAACCATTAGCTGAATTCTATGCCATTAAAAGAGGCATACCGATATACTAAACATGTATTATATATACTGTATCAAATGTGATACATACTATTTGTATCATGTGTATCTATATATCATACATATGATTTGTATCTTTTAGGTATTAGACACATTCAAGAGATTGGAATAATGTATGACATTTAATATGTGTTGCCCAACGCATATAGTACATTACCTGTTATATACCTTAAGCATAGCATATGTACATATATGCCTATCAAATTAAATACATCATAAAAATCATGTCTATCATGTATAATGACAATAATATAAATATATATATATATATGTATGACGTGTGTAAATATAACAGTACATTTTAATTCTATACATGTCCTAGATATCCTATCTTTTTTAAGTAATATTTAGCATGTATATATATATATATATATATGATCCCCCCCCCAAAGATCTACCTTTTTTATGTTTTTGGCTTGCAGACAGCATTGGAAGATGGACCTTGTTGAAAAGATTTGAAGATGGTTGAACATTTGCAGCAGCTACATATGGCCAGGCAAAAGAAGTATAGTAAAGGAGAAGGAGTTTGATTGGCATGGCTAACCACATGGACCTGCACGGACATCCTTTTTTCGTGCGACAGAGAAGACAGCACAGAAGTGTCGCTTCTAGTTCTGAACAAAATCCTTTAGAAGATGTTGCACAAGATCCCCAGTCTTGGACCAGAGATCCTGACCCCGCATCCAGTACTTGTACTGGGCACTCCGAATGCGCGCGCACAAGGCCCTGGAGCCAGCACGCACATTCTGGTTAACATGAAGGCGATCTTCAAGAAGCGCCAAGCACGATCAATGTGCTGCGTACCCGCCTTCATCTTCAATGTCTTTCCATTGGGAAGCTTGTGGTTTACTACCCTGACATATTGTGGAGATCTCCATTGGGTCTTCTTTCCGCATGGTGATTGCGACTTCTTCTTGCAATGGACAACCGCATCATGAAGAACACCCTTCACTCTCTTGCCTTGTAACTTTTCGCAGTGTCCGTGTGCAGGACAACGTGGGAGTTCAGGAGGTGCTTTGTCGCTAGGGGCTGCCAATCAACCTTCCGAATGGCACCAGCGCCTGGAGCGCGGCTCTTGGTCAAAGGTGGCGCCAAACGGGATAGAAGGAGAGTTGTTGGCTTGCCTCGAACCATGATTCCACTCCATTGCTCGCAAAGAATTGGTTTTCCTTCCTGAGCTGAATCCTTGTACTCTACATCCTTGGACACATTGGTGCGTTGGAAGGTCGCCTCATCGGCTTCGACCTCGGCCCAAGATTTCTCATGCCCGAAGACTATGGACTTTTGCTTTTCCACCACATATGCCTGGCGGGCGGCGGCGATGCGCGAGAACATATCCTCAATGGCTTTGTGATTGATTCCGAGGGCAAGATGAGCTTGAGGGAAAGAGCAGCCAGTGAGGAGCATGAAGAGCGTTGCAGACTGCAGCTGCAGTGATGTGGCCTGTGGTCCCAAGCAGTTTTTAGGAATCTTAGTTCTTAGTATCTTAGTACCCCGCCTGGGTACTAAGATTCCACCCAAGAGTTCTGAGGAATCTTAGTTCTTAGTACCTTAGTACCAGGCTGGTACGCGTACTCCTGCGTACCAAGTGAATAGCACATGGTAAATAAACTAAGTTTGTTCCAATACACTTATACATATATGGTACCCCCTTTTGAAAAAACCAAGGCTTCGGGGGGAAAGAGCAAAAATGCTTTAGAACCTCGTAAAAACCAGCAAAAACATTAAAAAAAGGTAGATCTTGGGGGGGGACCATATATATCCGCCGACCCCTCGCCTTTGTCGAGGGGGAGGCGAAAAGGGATGCGAAGACGACGCGTAGGTTTAGGGTTGGCTGGTGGTTGATGTTTTGCTTATTCCTTTCAGGGGTTCCAAAGGTAGGGTGCGTTATCGCGGAGAAGCAGTGTTTTTTTTTGCTTTGCGTGAGCTCGGAGAGAGGTGGTGTTTGGCTGTTTCGGATCCATTCCCAAGAGGCTGCCGCTTTGGGTTTGTTCGGGCTAGGTCGCGTCACGTTTTCTGTCTACGTACTGGGGCTTTTTTCGTGTCCTTTAGGGGTTCCAAAGGTACCACTTCGCAACCCTGCGAAGGATCGTTTTTCGCTTCGTCTGAGCTCGGATTTAGGTGGTGTTTGGGTGTTTCGGATCCATTG